>AWOL01S0120378.1:0-13653 GCA_000715115.1 Nicotiana otophora
GAAATTTAATGAGTTCTTCCCTGAGCTCGGAGGTTAACCCCATACCCAGGTATACCTTTCGATTGGGTAGATGTTAGATCAGTATGACTTGCTCCAGCTCCTTGACTGTCTATTTGGTTGCGTCGGAATCCTCGGGGATTATGAAGGATCGAGGGATATAGTAGTCATCGTCCTCGTCCGTTCCCCGCTTCCCCGATTGAGTCGAAGCTGGTAGCTGTGGTTGCTATTTAGCTTCTTGTTTTCCTTTGGACTCCAATCCCTTTGTTGACAAAAGCGCCGATATCGGTATCACTTCGTCGATCGCGAGTGTTGTTCCTTTGGACTCCGATCCCTTTGTTGACAAATGCAGAGTGCTGTTCCTCATACATCATTTTTACTCCATCCAGTATTAGGAACTTCAGCATTTGGTGAAGGGTTGAGGGGACCTCCCTCATGTTGTGAATCCAGGGTCTTCCAAGAAGTGCGTTGTATCTCATATCGCCTTTGATCACATGGAACTTTGTTTCTTAAATAGTTCCAGCTATATTTATAGGTAGGACGATTTCACCTTTAGTTGGTTCACTCACCATGTTGAAGCCATTCAGAATCCGAGTTGTGGATACGATCTGATCTTGTAGGCCGAGCTTCTTCATGACCCTCGATCGAATAATATTGGCCGAGCTTCCTGGATCAATTAAAACAAGTTTAACATGAATGTTATTCATAAGGATAGAGATTACCAAAGCATTATTGTGGGGTTGTGAGATCCCTTCTGCTTCCTCATCATTGAATGATAAAGTGCCTTCTGGCACATAATCTCGAGTTCTATTTTCCCTGGTGATTGATACTTTAGTGTGTTTGAACACGGGCCTTTGTGGAATATCCACCCTACTAAAGATCATGTGAATCACATGATGTGTTTCTTCCTGCTCGTTTTTCCTGTTTGCATCCCTGTTTCTGAAATGAGTTTTAGCTCGGTCGTTCAAGAATTCTCGAAGGTGACCCTCATTGAATAGACGGGCCACCTCCTCCCTTAGTTGTCTGTAGTCTTAGTTTTATGACCATGTGTACCACAGTATTTGCATACTTGATTGAAGTTCCATTGGTATGGATCGATTTGTAGGGGTCTGGGCCATATAGTATCTTTGATTCTCCTAATGGCTGACATAATACCTGATGCGTCGATGCTGAAGCTGTATTCTGATAATCATGGTGCTTCTGTGGGATTAGCATGTTTATTGAAGACACTTTTGCTCATGAGCCCTCGAGAGCTCTGTCTTCGATCGTTCCGTCGATCATTTTGGATGGGATTGCGTCATGGGCCACTGTTTCTACGATATGCAGTGTATGGTTGATATCGATCTCTACTCGACCGGGGTTCTCTGTTGATATCCCTTTGAGTTCTGCCGACAAGCCTGTTTGGATTAGCGAAACCGGAAGGGGTCCCCGATTGATCATCCTCGACCCTGATCTTTGACTGGTAACGATTATGTACATCGGCTCAAGTTACCACTGGATATTCAATTAAATCCTACATTAGCTATTGTGATGCCATCGAAATTCGTTCGTTCAAACCTTGAGTAAAGGATTGAATAGCCCAATCGTCTATGACCGATGGTAGTTCCATGTGTTCCATCTGGAACCGGGATATGAGTTCCCTCAATATTTTGTTGTCTTTTGTTTCACCTTAAAGAGGTACGATTTTCTAGTCGCAACCTTTATCGCGCCGCATGTTCCTTTACGAAGGAGTCTGCAAGCATGGCGAACAAATCGATGGAATTAGGCGGCAAATTGTTGTACCATATCATTGCTCCTTTTGACAAGGTTTCTCCAAATTTCTTCAGTAGAACAGATTCAATCTCATCGTCTTCCAAGTCATTTCCTTTTATTGCGCATGTATAAAATATGACATGTTCATTAGGGTAGGTGGTCCCATTGTACTTAGGAATTTCTGGCATACGGAATTTCTTCAGAGCCGCACTTGGAGGGAAAGGCTTTTGTACAAATTTCTTTGAACCCATACCCTTTAGAATCGGCGGTGCCCACGGTATTTGGTCAACCCGGGAGTTTTATGTCTACACTATCTTGTCATTTGCCTTGATTTTCTTTTCTCCCGATTCAATCCGTTTAGTGATCTCCTCGAGAATTTTCATTATGGCGGGGTTAGTCCCCGATTCGTTGTCGTTCGAACTTTCCGGCACAGGCTCGGTCCTGTGAATGACTTCTGGTTCGATCCTACTCGGTGTTTAGTGCTGATTTGTAGTTGTGCTATAGCAGCTTGTTGAGCTTGTAACATTTCGAATATCAATTGGAGCCTAACTCCACCATCTTCTCCACCCTGCGTACCTCGACCACCTGATCGAACTTCTCTGCGTATACTACCTACGGGATCAACGCCCAAATTTGCATTTAGGGCGACATTAGAACTGACATTGATGGGATTTGCAATTGGTGCTTCCTCGAGGTCAACCTGAGGCACCTCGATCCCTAGGGCGGAAATATTGTCATTTTCCCCATAAAATCCAAGGTCGTTGTCACCATGTATAGGCGCAGGTTATGAGTTTGACATGTTTATCCTGAAAACAAAGATTCTTACGAGAACAAGTGTAAAGCAGTGTGTGTTATTGGAATCAGTATTAAGCAATGACTATTATCCTTAGCCCCACAGTGGGCGCCAAACTGTTTACCCTTAAAATTAGATAACAATTAAACTTATAATGTGGTTTCAAGGACACGCGATTCCACCTAATACCAATTGATAAAAGTAAGGATGAGTAATAGAAATTTACAATAAAGTAAAGCAAACCAATGTTAGAATGGAACTGTGCCCTCACGTTTGGACACCCTTGAACTGGTTAATGCAAGAACAATTAAAGTGTAACATGCTGATGAACAATAGTGTAAACGAGAAAGAGAATTATATTGCTTTTGTGTCAGTCCACCATGTCTTACAAATGATTAGAACCCCATTTATAGAGTAGAGTAATTCCACTTATGGTATAATTCTAATTACAGAAGGAAATCTCATGATTAGCTAATTAACCATTTCTGATTTGATCCGTTCTGAAATTTACGCCATGATCCTCAACTAGTCACCGAGATCTATGCCATGATCCTCGACCAGTCACGGATACCTTGCCTTTCTGTTATTATGTTATCTTCGATCTTTGCTCGATGTATGTCTCATTTGGCTTCGATCGCTACTAGCCTCGATCTCGATAGATACCTCGATTCTGAACTCGGTACCTTATCCTCGTGATTTACTCTGTTCCGTTACGAGGCCGTCCTTCGATGTAACCTCCCGGTCTAGGTCAAATAGTAAAATTAGGTGGGCCCGGTTTTAACCGTATATACAAATACTACGTTTCAAACAAACTACAACGTTTCTAGTCTCTCTCTCGCCCCCTCTCTGTTTATCTTCTATATTTTCAAAGTATTATATGTCATTTGTTTTAATTATTGAGTGTAATTTTAAAGATATTATACATAAAAATTTACTAATTAGAAAACTATTGTTAGGAGAGAAAAGTTGTTAAAATATACTATGAACTATTATAGTTCACATAAAATAACATGAAAAGGATTACGATTATATTACATTATTCAAATAAAAAAATAATTTATGTAATATAATAAAAAAATATTAATCGGGTTTAAAGTCCAATATAAAGATTTAACAAAAAAATTAGGTGCAAGAAAGGGATAACTTCTAAAGTATTAACCATTATTTTACACATAAATTTGCACCTTTTATCCATGATAAAGTTTTCTTGTTATATATTTCAAGATCTCGTGGTTGATATTTTTATAACTTTTACAAGAACAAAACATGAAAAAATTATATTACTTATTTAAAGTCATAACACGTGGCCTTTTAAATATTTTTCAACTTTAGCTAATCTTTCGTGGTTGATATTTTTATAACTTTTACAAGAACAAAACATGAAAAAATTATATTACTTATTTAAAGTCCTAAACACGTGACCTTTTAAATATTAGGCATAAAAGTTGTATGATCTATTAATTACTTTAATATCGTTAAAACACACACACATTAGTTTACTTTTTTTTCCCCCACAGAATATGCATCCACTAAAAGTAATATGAAAGATTTATAAGTATTTTATAGAGTTTAAACAAGGAAAGAATTTATGTATGGTAAGATACCAATTGATTTAAAGCCCTAAAATTTAGAACTTCTTACCTACCTCAAATAAGGAAAGAATTAATAATCAAAATTTTAGTCAATTTTAAAGTTCTAAATGTTTGAGAATTAATTAAATGATAGTTTTATCTAATGTGAAATTTATTTTTAAAGGGTAAAAAAGGGAAACGACATTTCGCTAAGAAGTTTCATGCTTTTAATATAGTATAGATATAGATAGATATAGATTCATATATGTAGATTTTGAACCTATTACTTGAACAAAAAGAAACGGCTTAGACAAAAGGGATGTTTTTAAGTTTTCAATTCACGCCAATTCCTCTAGTCGTTGTTAGGGTATCAAGAGGCAAGGGCTCTGTCGTTCAATCATGTCAGATTCAAATCCTGAAATTCGTGCGCTGGGAACGCAACTCCTCCAGTTTATGTCGAATACTTCCAAACGATTGGATACTCAGCAAGAGCATTTGTTGGCACTGGTTCAGGAGATACGGGAGTCGAAGGCGGAAACTACTAAGAATTTAAAGCTAATCCAGGAGAAATTGGATTTCCCTTCTCCATCAGTTAATCCCTCAGGTATACTTTCCTCTTCTTGCATGCATGTAATGATCCCAACAAGTGTAGCTCTTTTGGCTTAATTGCATTTTATCCATTGCAACTGTATTTCATTTAGCATAAGCCTTTGGGTCCGTTGGTGAAATGTATGGTTGTATGTATATGTGTGTGTGTGTGTGCTGATTTATCATAAGTTCCATGCATCTGTGAAATGTATGTACACTAATTTGGACTTTACTGATTTCTATGATGTATTTATCTTCCTCTCATTTTCTAAAAAATCGTCCATTAGTGAATTTGGTATATTGTTACAGAAGTACAGCCATCGCCATCGCCACATCAGCAGCACAATGTGAATTGCAATAATTGGATTAAAGGGTAATGTACGTATGGTGACACATGTATGTATTTGCATTCTTGGACTAATAGTGATTGCTTCTATTCGTCGATAAAAATCAAAGTCTCCCAAGTCTAATTATGATGACCCAGCCGGTCGTTTTGAGAGTAATAGCCCCGATCCCCTATTTTCTACTTTCCCCATATCTGTTTCTGCTTATGTGACTTGCCGGGAGGTCTTGTTTTTGGTTTCGGAGTGAGTTGGGACACTTAGTCCCTAAAACGGAAGCTTAAGTCTTAGGATTTTGACCATAGTTGGAACTGTATGAAAACGAGTCCGGAATGGAGTTTTCATCGGTTTTGTTAGCTCCGTTGGGTGATTTTAGACTTATGAACGTGTCCAGACTGTGAATTTGAGGTATGTATTTGCTTTAGGCTTGAAATGGCGAAAGTCAAATTTTTGGAGATTTTGTCCAAAACTGGACTTTTTGATATCGGGGTCGGATTTCGATTCCGGAAATGGGAGTAGGTCCGCAATGTTAAATATGCCTTGTGTGCAAAATTTGAGGTTAATCGGACGTGGTTTGATAGGTTTCGGCATCGGTTGTAGAAATTTTAAGTTTCAAGTTCATTAAGTTTGGATTGGAGGGTGATTCGTGTTTTGGTTGTTGTTTGATGTGATTTGAGGGGTCGACTAAGTTTGTGTGGTGTTTTAGGACTGGTTGGTATGTTTGGTTGAGCTCCCGAGGGCCTCGGGTGTGTTTCGGATGCCTAACGGTTTGAATGTGGACTTGGGCAAATGGATGAAGTTGCTGGTTCTAGTGTAATCAAACCTGTGCAAGGCTAACCACAGATGCGAGCCTGCAAGTGCAAGAAATATGGCGCAGAAGCGGAGTTGGGTGGATTGGTCAGGGGTTGCAGGTGCATGGGAAAGGCCGCATCTGCGATGCCCGCAGATACGCAAGGCTGATCGTAGGTGTGAAGAGAGACCGCAGAAGCGGCCAGGATTCCATAGGCGCGCAGCAGGGCTCTCTTCGCCGCACAAGCGGACGCGCAGGTGCGAGCCTAGGCTCCGCAGGTGCGAAAATGCCTGGGCAGAACCTACTTAAGCGAGACTTCGAGATATTTGGCCATTTTTATCATTTTGACTCAGACTTTAGAGGTTGTTGAGAGGGTTTTCGAAGAGATTACTAAGGTAAGCTTTTTTTATTCATTTTTCATCAATAATTTTGCTTCCCCATTTATGTTTCCACCTAGTTAGTGTGTATTTAAGGTGGAATTTGGGAGTGTGAGGCTAGGGATTTGAAGAGTTTGATTTTGGGTTTTGAGTAGTCATTTGAGGTCGAATTTCGATAAATTTGGTATGGTTGGACTCGTGAGTGAATGGGCTTTCGGATTTTGTGATTTTTGCCCGATTCCGAGATATGGGCCCGGGGAGACGTTTTGGGGCGATTTTCTAACTTCTTGCTTTAGCTTTGATTTCATTAATTAGATTAGTTTCTTATAGTTGTATTTATGGTATGTAATTGATTTTGGCTAGATTTGGTCTATTCGGAGTTGGATATTTGTGGAAAAGGCATTGTTACCGATTGATTGAGCTTGGTTCGAGGTAAGTGGTTTGCCTAACCTTGTGTGGGGGAAATCCCTTGAGGATTTGGTACTGTTGTGATATGTGAGCGCCGTGTACGTGAGGGGACGAGTACATAGACGAGCTATATGTTGTAAAACNAGATTTGGGCCATCCAGAGTCGGATATTCGTGGAAAAGGCATTGTTACCGATTGATTGAGCTTGGTTCGAGGTAAGAGGCTTGCCTAACCTTGTGTAGGGGAAATCCCCTGAGGATTTGGTACTTTTGTGATATGTGAGTGCCGTGTACATGAGGTGACGAGTACATAGACAAGCTATATGTTGTAAAACCCGATTTGTTTTACTGAGTAGTAATCTGTTCTTACTTTAAATTGAGTTATACTGTTTAAATGAGTATTAGCGTGGTTTTCATTCTTAATTGAGCTATTCCATTATGTGTAGCTATCCTGTTTGGTCTAATATTGCATGTCTACGTGCTTTAGCTGCCTATTTGAACTATGTGAAGCATGCCTAGTTGATTTCCTACTTTTTCCTTATTCTTTGTCAATATAATTGTAGAAATCTTGCTGTTAACTATTGTATTTATCGGTTTGAGCTGTGTTTTTACTTTGGAGACTACAAGGTAGTTGATCGGGAGTTCTCCATGCACTTGTACTTTTGACCCTACGAGGCGGTTCCTCGGGAGTTCTCCCAGCATATTTACTTTTGAGGCTACGAGGCGGTACCTCGGGTATTCTCCTCGTACATTTACTTTTGATACTACGAGGCGGTTCCTCGGAAGATCTCCCTGCACATAGACTTTTGGGACTACGAGACGGTATCTCAGGAACGCCCCTGTTGTTATCACATTGTTCTTGTGTTGTTGTTTCTCTGTGAATTCTTGCTGTTAATTTGTCCATTTTTACTTCATTTTTATTATATCATCTGTCTTGTTATTATATCCTAGTAGGGCCCGGACCTGACCTCGTCAGTAATCTACCAAGGTTAGGCTTGACACTTACTGGATACCAATTGTGGTGTACTCATGCCACTCTTCTCCACATGTTTTGTGTGCATATTCAGGTGCTCGTTATCAGTCGCATTACCAGTAAGTCGAGACAGCTTTGGTGACTTTAAGGTATATCTGTCACGTCCGCAGACTTCGGAGTCCCCCTCTATTCTTCCCATGTCAAACACTTCCTGTATTTCTTTTTATTAGACTCTAGTGTATAGAGATACTATTTCCTTTTAGTAGCTTGTAACTCATGATCTTCTGGGTTTTGGAAAGACTGTGAATTATAGAGTATCGGTTATTGTACATGCCGAGCGACATTGTTACTAGTTATTCAGTTGTCCATCGCTGTTAGTTGCCAAGTTTTACTTTCGTATTATTATTTTTGCAATATGTTAGGATTACCTAGTCGTGGAGACTAGGTGCCGTCACAATGTTATACAGAGGGAGTTTGGGTCGTGACAAGTTGGTATCAGAGCTCTAGGTTCTTAGGTGTCGTGAGTCACAAGACAGGTTTTTAGAGTCTCGTGGATCGATATAGAGGTTTCTTATGAGCTTGCCTTGCCTCCCAGTGTTGCAGGGGTCTAGCCAGTATTCCATGTTTCTATGATCCGGAAGTATCACGACGATCCGGCTCATGTGTTGGATTTCAGCTTAGTCCAGTTGGACAAGGATCTATCTTATGTTAAGGAGCCAGTGGCTATTTTGGACAGGCAGGTTCGAAAGCTGAGGTCAAAGAATATTGCTTCCATGAAGGTTCAGTGGAGGGGTCAGCCAGTCGAGGAGGTGACTTGGGAGATCGAGCATGATATGCGCTGCCGTTATCCGCATCTTTTCACCACTTCAGATATGTCTCTATGCTCGTTTGAGGACGAATGATTGTTTTAAGAGGGGAAGGATGTAATGACCCGGTCGGTCGTTTTAAGAGTAATAGCCCCGATCCCCTCTTTTCTGCTTTCCCCGTATCTATTACTGATTATGTGACTTGCCGAGAGCTCTTGTTTTTGGTTTCGGAGTGAGTTGGAACACTTATTCCCTAAAGTGGAAACTTAAGTCTTAGAATTTTGACCATAGTCGAAACTATGTGAAGATGACTCCGGAATGGACTTTTGCCGGTTCCGGTAGCTCCGTTGCGTGATTTTGGACATATGAGCGTGTCTGGACTGTGAATTTAAGGTCTGTAGCTGATTTATGCTTTAAATGGCGAAAGTCAATTTTTTGGAGTTTTTCACCAGAAGTGGACTTTTTGATATCAGGGTCGGATTTCGATTCCGGAAGTTGGATTAGGTCCATAATGTTGAATATGACTTGTGTGCAGAATTTGCGGTCAATCAGACGTGGTTTGATAGGTTTCAGCATCGGTTGTAGAAATTTATAGTTTCAAGTTCATTAAGTTTGGATTGGAGGGTGATTAGTGTTTTTGTTGTTGTTTGATGTGATTTGAGGGCTCGACTAAGTTTGTGTAGTGTTTTATGAATGGTTAGTATGTTTGATTGAGGTCCCGGGGGCCTCGGGTGTGTTTCGGATACTTAACGGTTTCAATTAGACTTGGGCAAACGGCTGAAGTTCCTGATTCTAGTGTAATCGCACCTGCGCAAAGCTGACCGCAGGTGCGAGCAATATGGCGCAGAAGCAGAGGTGGGTGGATTGGTCAGGGGTTGTAGGTGCGTGGGAAAGTCCGCATCTGCGATTCCCGCAGATGATCAAGGCTGATCGCATGTGTGAAGAGAGACCGTAGAAGCGGACAAGATTCCGCAGCCGCGCACTCGCAGGTGCGGCCCCTTTATCATAGGTGCTGAGGTAGAGGGGAGTAAGTGGTTTGCGTAGAAGCGCTCTTTTCTCCGAACAAGCGGACACGCAGGTGCGAGCCCAGGCTCTGCAGGTGCGGAAATGCCTGGGCAGAACCTACTTAATCGAGACTTTAAGAGTTTTGGCACTTTTTATCATTTTGAGCTCGGACTTTGGATGTTTTTTAGAGGGTTTTGGAAGATATTACTGAGGTAAGCTTCTTGTATTCATTTTTCATCAATAATCTTGCTTCCCCATTTATTTTTCCACCTAGTTAGTGTGTATTTAAGGTGGAATTTGGGAGTGTGAGGCTAGGGATTTGAAGAGTTTGATTTTGGGTTTTGAGTGGCCATTTGAGATCGGATTTTGATATATTTGGTATGGTTGGACTCGTGAGTGAATGGGCTTTCGGAGTTTGTGATGTTTTCCCGATTTCGAGACGGGGCCCGGGGAGACTTTTTGGGCGATTTTCTAATTACTTGCTTTAGCTCTGATTTCATTAATTAGATTAGTATTTTATAGTTGTATCTAGCACAACTAAAAAGATATTCTAATGCTCGACTGTAACACTCCTCAAAGCTATAAAAGTTTCAAGACATGCTTAAAACATATAAAATTTTTAATCTTGCCTTGAGTGCATAACAATTATACTTCTATTACAGATTTAAACACTGGTGATTGGCTTTTAAGTTATTTCACTATTTAAAAATAAAATGATATACAATTAGGGAAATATTAATAATTTTAATATTATTAATTATTAAAAGTGGGTATAATTAAATACTAGTTAAATAAAAAAGCAAAGCAAAACAAAAAAGAAGTGCACGTGACTAATAATTAAACAAAACATAACACTAGTTCTATTTACTCACGTCTCACGCAGAGCAAAAGGCATAAAGCTTTATACGAAACAAAGTTCTAGGGTTCTTTACAAGTCACTAATTCTTGCACTCAGGTATACAAAATTTCCTATTGTCAATTATCCTACAGTAGTAGTATGTAAGAATCGAATAGTAAATTCCCTTCTTTCTCTGTATCACCATTAAATTTCATGTTTAGGTGTGAAATTTTAAAATTAATTAAAATGCACTAGTTGTTGTAGAATTGATTATTTGACGGGTATAAATTGGACCAGGGCCTACGTATTGGCTCGAGGAGTTTTGAGGTGAGTTGATATAACCCTTTACTATAGTGGTTTAACTCACAAAAGCACGCATACAATGTGTTTGATGAATTGCTTAAAAGAGTTAATATGTGCTTAATTGGAGCGCGTGAGTACCTATTAGATTAGAATTATTCTACCTAAAGTTTAGATGATTTATTATGCTATATGTGCATAAATTTTCAGATTTTTATATTATTCTTATATGTCATTTTCATGTTGAAGATTCATGAAGAAGCAACAATCTTTAGAAATACTTTTGAATGTTTATTGCATGCTTATGCCATGCTTTACATTTAAAGATACCAGTATGCGTATGTATAGGATGTTCGAGAAATGATTTAGACTTGAATGGTCAAGAAAGTTGATAAGTTGATTTAGATCCTAACGAGGTCACATGGAACAATTTATTATTAAAGTATCCTCGTGCGGTATTAAAGTATCCTAGCGAGGTCACACGGAACAATTTATTATTAAGTTGATTATTAAAGTATCTTAAAGTGCTAAGAACCATGAAGCGAGTGGCACCTCGTGCATTGGCCCTATTCGATCAGATTAGGATCGAACCTGTGCCGATCACACGGTGAATAAGATAAAAATAAGTCAGGATAGCTGGAACTTCCGAAGTACAAAGTGACGTATTTCTTTATAAGAAAGAAATAGAAAAGAATTTCTTTTAGAATATTCGTAAAGTGATATTATGCAATTATTTTAGAATTGTTCTTAGAAGCTTTATGTTTTCCATGCAGTTAGATTCTTTGCTCGTAATTGTGATGACCCAAAATATCATCTTTAAATTTAATAAGTAATTCTGTGTTCTAAGACCTTGAAAAGCACTATTTATCACTCCTCGACTTGCGTGCGTAGTCCGCACATTTTTTCGGAAAGTTGTTATGTGAAAAATGGATTAAAATGTGAAATGGAGTTTTAAAACTCAACTGAGTTGACTACGGTCAATATTTTGAGTAAACAGACTCGGATCAGTATTTTGATAGTTCTGGTAGGTCCGTGTCACGATCTGGGACTTGGGCGTATGCCCGGAATCGAATTTCGAGGTCCCTAGCCCGAGATATGGAATTTTGATGAAAAATTAAAATCTTGAAAGATTAATGATTTTTAAGAAATTACTAATGTTGGATTTATTGACACCGGGTCCGTATTTTGGTTTCGGATCCCGGTATAGGTCCACTATAATATTTATGACTTGTATGCCTAATTTGGTGAGAATCGGAGTTGATTTGACGTGTTTCGCACGTCCGGTTGTAAAAATATAAGTTTTAAAGTTTTCTTGAAAATTGCCTTTGATTTGGTGTCCGATTCGTAGTTCTAGGTGTTATTTTGGCGATTTGATCGCGTGAGCAAGTTTGTATGAGGTTTTTGGACTTGTGTGCACATTTGGTTTGGAGCCTCGTGGGCTCAGGTGAGTTTCGGATAGGATACGAGATGATTTTAAAATTAGAAAAATCTGGTTTTCTGCAACTTCAGGCTTCTGGTATTTCCTTCATAGCATTCGCGAATGTACTCTCGCGAACGCGAAGAGCAAACTAGGCTGGATGAATTTTCCTTCTTCGCGAATGCAAAGCTATGGGGACTTTACCCTTCATGAACGCGACCAGCTTAACGCGAACGCGAAGCTTTAGAAGCTTGGGGAAGGGGTCAGTCGTCCTTCTACGCAAACGTGAGCACTGTCATACGAACGTGAAGGCCAGGGAGGGAAAAGCCTTCGTGAACACGAAAGCCACGGGCTGCTACTCATCGCGAACACGACAGGCCCTTCGCGAACGCGAAGAAGGCCTGACGCCTGTGACTTAAAACAGAACCAAAATTGGAGTTTTTCCATTTTTCACAAACCCTCAATTACAACTCGGTTTAGGGGCGATTTCAAATGAGGTTTTCACGATTTCAAACTGGGTAAATGTTATTTATCATATAGTGATTGTATTTCATAAATCTAAGTCTATATTCATCATTTATTTTGGATTTATATGGAAGAAATTGAATTTTTTATAAAATCTTCCAAAACCGAAAATTTAAGATTTGAAGGTCCATTTGACATCGGAATTGGATAACTTTTGTATGGTCGAACTCGTATCAGAACGGGTGTTCTGAGTTCGTAAGTGTTTTCGAGATTTGAGATGCGGGTCCCACTGTCAAATATTTAAATGAATTTTGGATTTTTATCCGGAAAATTAGTAAATTCATATGGAATTAATTCCTACGATTTGTATTGAGAATATCGAATTATTTGTGAATAGATTTAAAGATTTTGGAATCAAATTCAAAAGGTAAGTGTCGTGGTTAACCTTGACCCGAGGGAATAGAACCCTTAAACTATTTGTTGTGTGATTCATGTGAATGACGTACAGGCGAGGTGACGAGTGTCTATAAGTCGTCAAATTAATTGTTTGCACATTTACTTGAAAAATTATAAATTATTTTAATCATGAATTAGTTGTTATAATAATTGTTTCTTTCATATTCTTTGACAAATATTAATTCTTGAATTCCTGCAATAATTGTTACATGCTATTTGATTTATGTGTATTAATTGCTACTTGACATTTAGCATATTTAACATTAAACTGCCTATTTTCTCCCTGATTTCCTAAATAAATTGCCATTTGTCATTGTTTGTTTCATAATTAATTCATAATTATCGTATACTTGTTGTCCAAAAAAGATTATATTAATTGTTGCATTCATTGGGGTAATTTCTTCTATAAGAATTGGTAAATAAATATATTNATCAAATTCAAAAGGTAAGTGTCGTGGTTAACCTTGACCCGAGGGAATAGAACCCTTAAACTATTTGTTGTGTGATTCATGTGAACGACGTACAGGCGAGGTGACGAGTGTCTATAAGTCGTCAAATTAATTGTTTGCACATTTACTTGAAAAATTATAAATTATTTTAATCATGAATTAGTTGTTATAATAATTGTTTCTTTCATATTCTTTGACAAATATTAATTCTTGAATTCCTGCAATAATTGTTACATGCTATTTGATTTATGTGTATTAATTGCTACTTGACATTTAGCATATTTAACATTAAACTGCCTATTTTCTCCCTGATTTCCTAAATAAATTG
>AWOL01S0120383.1:0-39211 GCA_000715115.1 Nicotiana otophora
AGGGGTGTGACACACCTTGCGTGTAGATGTTGGATGCTGATGTTGTTGTGATCGACGGGAGCTGGATATGAAAACGTACCTGCATTCCGATTGTAGCTGCCTCTTGTTCATGGTGGCCTTAGATTTATAAAAATCCATTTATATATATTTCAGACAGATGTTGTATTTATTTCATACCAGCTTTGTAAATTCTAATCTTAGAAGGTCATGATTTGTACTACCAGTCCTTGGAAAATTGTTTATATAAAAGCGGTGTATTATCATTTCTTGTCTTAATAAATCTCATTAAATTGGATAATTACAAATTGGTTTATCTGACTGGTTGGGTTAGGTGCCATCATGACTAGGTGAATTTTGAATCGTGACAATATGTCATTTGGAACTTGTATGCAAAATTTGGGTTCATTTCGGATTGGTTAGGCTTGAATCGGACGCTTGGTTCATAGTTTGAAGTTTATGAACTTAAGAGATTGATCTTGATCGATGATTCGTGGTTTTGATATTATTATGTGGGATTTAAGGCCTTGAGTAAGTCCGTATTATATTTTGGGGCTTATTGGTATATTCAGACGGGGTCCCGAAGGGCTCGAGTGAGTTTCGGATAGGTTTGGATTGTGTTATGCTCGTTTTTGATATTTCAACGTCATTTCTTCAAGCTTAAATGGTACCACATTAAGAAAATGAGCTGTAATATTTTATTTTGATTGAAGCATTAGATCCGTATCGTAATTACGGAGCCATAGTAAAAAACAATCATCAAATTTGGACATCGTATGAGGGAGTGTTGCTCATTTTAGTGTCGGATAAGAGAGTTGGTGCTGGTGCTTCGCAGATACGAAGTTGGGTCCGCATTCTTTTGGTATTTTCAGCATATCTTGAGTTTTATAGTTTCGATTGATGTGATTTTTGCAGAGTTCTTCTCGTATCTTCATGGGGGTCAGTATATAATCTTATTGTTTTTCTATTTTAACATGATTCCTGTAGTTCAGTCGTGAATTAATCTACATTTTGATTGGAGAATTGGGGGGTTTTATCAAAAACTTTTCTAAAGAGAATAATCTAGTTTTGAACATCGATTCAGAGTCAGAATTAGATGAAACTAGTATGGTTAGACTCGTATTGAATGAGTTGGTCAAAATTTGTGGATTTTATCGGGCTTCGAGGTGCGGGCCCGGGGTTGACATTTTGGGTTGACCTTTTAGTTTTTATTAAATATCGAAGCTTTATTATCCGAAATTATTTCCTATAATTTTTATTTATGATATTAAGTTATTTTGGCTAGATTGGAGCCGTCCGGAGGTTGTTTCACATGAGAATATCATTTTAGAGTATCAATTTAGCTTCTTTGAGGTAAGTATTTTGCCTAACTTTGTGTGGGGGAACTACCCCTTAGAATTGGAGTGTTTTGTGCTATTTGTGTTATGTGAAAGTCGTGTACACGAGGTGACGAGTGCGTACTCAGGCTTATGTGGAAATTAACCGGTTTAGACCCTTAGTCTTCTTTCATGTATTTATTTAAAATTGTTACCGCATGTTATATCATTTTATATGTCATATTTACTTTCACATACTTTACTTGAAGTTGTTACATGTCACATCCTTTACTTGTCAAGTTTATTCTTATATGCTTTATTTGAAGTTGTTGCCTCTTTTATCATTATGTGACTTCCTTTATTGTTGAGTTAATATTAATTGAAATTGTTGTTACATGATATCCTTTTGTTGCCGAGTTATTCTCATGCATTTAGACGTAGTTGCTAGTTTGTGTCATCTCTTTTATTGTTAGTCTATTTCATACACTAGGATTCGAAGTTTGCCATTTCATGAAAATACCTTCATTATTGAGTTTATCCTTAAGCAATTAATTGAAGTTGAAGTTACTGAAAGTAATTAATCTACTTTAATTGAAGTTATATTTAAAGGGATGTTGTTCATTGTTGAGTTACTTTCCCGTTCATTTTATTGTTATTGAGATTCTATACATATTGTGTTGAGCCGTGGGCTATTTGTTGTGGAAATACTTATATTGTTGGTTCTTTTGGAAAGGTTGTGGCCTATGGGCACTTGTGGTACGAGTTGATATGTCGTATTGTCGTGATGTTAGCACATTTAAATTGTTGTGTGGATTGGTTGTTTTTATGCAGATCATAAGGGTAGCATTTCACTATTGTTGTTATGCGGGGCATAGAAGTGGCATCCTACTGTTGTCGATTGTGCAGAGTGATACAGGTAGATATTGTGTTATTGTCCGGGCAGAGCGATAAGGGTGGCTATTATGCGGAGTGATACGGGTAGATATCAGACTGATACATGTGGCTAATGATACTGTCAGGGAAGAGTGATACGGGTGGCTATCAGAGAGATAAGGGTGGCAATGTCAGGGATGATGTGTGATGGCCTAGGGGTATTATATTGACGATATTCGTATGTTAGTGTGATTCTACTCGTGTATATTATACACCTTACGTGACTTGTTGTGTTGCTTTCAATGAGCTACTCGATGTCTTTGATATTACTTGTTGACTTAGGCTGTAATAGTACACTCACACAAGCAGGCACTGTAGCATGCCACTTATACTAGTTCATGTGTACGAAATGTAACATTTATTGATCATGCCCATATATTCTCTTATTATCTACGTTTATGTGATATTGAGCATGTGCCTATGCCGGGCAGATTGTCATAGTGAGCATGTGACCATGTCGGGCGGATTATGATTGTGAGCCTGTGATCATGCCGGGCAGATTGAGATATTGGCACATGAGTTGTCCGTGCGATTGTGATTAGAAATGTGGGCACCAGGTGCCATGAGCATATGATTTGTGGGTTGATACTCGTGACTTGTAATTATGAGATGAGATATCTCTGAGAAATTTACATTGCGAAACTTGTGTTAGAATGGCTTGATTAATTGGTTGTTATTGGTTTTCCCTTATTTGGTTTCAAAGGTACTTTCAAGCCAGTGGCATCAGAGGAGGAGCAGAAGAGGCTTGAGAAGTTCAAGAGGTATAGTCCACCTACTTTTAACGGCACAACTACTGAGGATGTGCAGGGTTTTCTAGAGAAGTGTCGTCGTATTTTTAGCACCATGGGTATTGTGGAGGTGAGTGGAGTTTCTTTTACTACATTTCAGCTGCCGGGAGCCGCGTATCAGTATTGGATGGTTTATGAGGAGGGTAGGCCAGCTGATGCAACACCACTCTCTTGGACTCAGTTTTTAGAGATGTTTTTGAGGGAGTTTTTCCCCAGATCCTCTAGGATGTGTGGCTTACAGAGTTTGAGCAGCTGCGTTAGGGCACCATGACAGTATTGGAGTATGCCATCAGGTTCAGTGAGGTATCCCGTCATGCACCTACTTTAGTTCCTACAATCAGAGAGCTAGTCCGCAGATTTATTGAGGGGCTCAGTTATGGTCTTAGATTCAGCATGACAATGGAGTTGGAGACTGATACTTCATTTCAGAAGGTTGTGGAGATTGATAGGAGGTTAGAGCATATCCGAGGTTCTGTAGGATTCAATGGATTCTACTCTTCAGCTATGACCCATCATGGTTGAGGCTCGGGCAGTCCAGTCCGCACTTCAGACTACTAGTGGTGCTCTAGTTAGTCAGGGACCTCAGAGTACTTATATAGGGCAGTCATCTTTTAGTGAGCCATCTATACGGGGTTCCTACAACAGTTATTTCAGTTATCTGGCACATACTCAGTACGAGCAGCCACGCTCGTAGAGAGGTTGTTATGAGTGTGGCGATACTAGACACATCATGAGAGATTTTCCCAGACTCGAGAGAGGTGGATTGCATCAGAGCACGCAAGCTATGGGCTCTATTCCATTTGCTACTCCACCTGCACAACCAACTAGGGGTGGAGGACAGGCGGGTAGAGGGAGCCCTAGAGGGGTAGGCCCGACCCGTTGATATGCTTTCTATGCTATGGCTGAGGCTGCTGCATCAGATGGTGTCGTTAGATGTACAATTTTGATTTGTCATAGAGGAGAATCAGTCTTATTTTGATCTGGTTTTATTTATTTTTGTGAGTCCTCCTATCGTGCTTCCTATGTGGGTGGGTTTCGTGATTCTTGTACTTTGCTTATGTGTTTACCTCTATTGAGAAATTCTTAAGCGGTGGCCCGTGTCTATCGTTTTGTTTTGTTCACTATTTAGATCTATGAGACTAGAAGGGTATCACGACTGAAATCCCATAATAGGTCATGATGGTGCCCAACTATGCTGCTAGGCAAGCCAACGCGGGAACCTCCATTTAACTATCCATTTTAAAATTAGAATTTTCATTAAATAAATAGAATAAAATCCAGCACTCATAGAAACCTGTGCTTTTTGTTTTTACCAAATTTCCGAATATAAATAAATCAGTAAGTGAATTGATAATAATAACATGAAATAAAAAAAATGAACATCCACTAGAAACCCCCCAAAATCCGGTGTCACAAGAGCATGAACATCTACTAGAACAATACAACATTACCACAACATCTGTCTGGAATATAAAATAGACAAGACATAATAACTGAATAAGATGGAAACTCTAAGTATTGCGAATCGTAGCGTAGAATGCAGATCACCATAAAGTCCCCTCAGCAGCTGCGCCAAGATAACCACCTAATGTACATACCTCAGTACCTGCACACTTAGTGCTGAAGTGAAGCGTGAGTACGTAAATCAACGCGTACCTAGTAAGTATCTAGCCTAACCCCGAAGTGGTAGTGACGAGGGGTCGGCATTGAAACTTAATAGTGGTCCAATAAATCAAATATAATAAGATAGACAAGTATAAAACATGGTATGTAAACAATGAGAATAGATATAGGCAAATAATACTATCTACAACTGAACAGTGACCATAAAGTCTTCAATTATCGGATACCTCCTCAAATGGAATACGTAATGGTCAATAGCAAATCAACAGTCACATCTCAAGTCAAAAAACTCATGAGTACGCGAACTCCTTATCAAGTATTTCATACGATTCTGCCGATGCGAGCGGCCCGATCCCATAAGAGTGTTTCATAGAACCGCTGAGGCGAACGGCCCAATCCAATAAGAGTGTGATACATAATCCTGCCGAGGCTAACGGCCCGATCCCATACGAATATGTTACACTGCCAAAGCGAACGACCAGATCTTATAAGAGTGTGTTATATGATACCACTGAGGTAAATGGACCGATCCCATAAGAGTGTGTTACATGATACTGCCGAGGCGAACGACTCGATCCCATAAGAGTGTGCTACATGATACCGCCGAGGCGAATGACCCGACCCCATAAGAGTATTGCTGAGGCGTTCAGCCCGAATTCATTAGAATATGAGACTATGATGGGTCACTGACTCAACTCATGAATATACGTGTGAGTTATAAAACTCAAGAAAAACTATCGGGCGAAAATGCACCACGCGAAAGAAATCCTTAAAGGAAAGTACAATTTCCACGGCTAATCAAGTAGCTCGTCAAGTATCTAAAATAGAAAGTTTGATATTCTACGCGAGTCTAGTCTCAAGCTAAATGGAAATTAAAGCATTTAAACAGGCAAGAATAACTTAAATAGTACAATCAAAGCATGCCGTGAGTCTAAGTCTACCCGGACATAATTAAAAATTCTAGAATACGCACGGACACTCATCATCTCATACGTGCATAGCTCCCATAACATGTAGCACATAATAAATATAATACCTACGGGGTAAATTTCCCCTCAAAAGGTTAGACATGAGACTTACCTCGCTCCGAACTCTGATAACCGGCTCCAATACCTCTCTAACTCCTCAACCTGATGCCAAACGATTTGAAACTGATCAAACAACGTGCAAACCAATCAAACTATACTCCAATACTCGTAATTTAACAATTTGTAATTTTTCCCAACTCCACTCGAAAAGTCAACAAAGTCAACGCCTGGGCCCACATGCCCGGATTCCAAATATTATCAAAAAAAAAGTATTACCCTTAACTTATATAATATATATCCAGAAAATCATCCAATTCCATCCACGAATTGACTCTCAAATCAAGGATTTACTATTTCTGAACTTTGGGACTCAAAAACCCTAATTTTTACAATCCAAAGACAGATAAAAACAATAATAAATGAAAATAATAATGGGAAAAAACAAAACAATAAAGATCAAATATTTAACCCCTTGTTGAGACAAGAAAACGCCGCAAAAAGTACCTCAAACGGAGCTGTAAAACTCAAGATATGCTCAAAATACTAAAGTGCTCGGTTTATAACACTGTCCAGGTGATTTTTGTTCATCGCCTTCGCGGGAGAACTTCGCGTTCACGAAGAGCAATTTTTCGCATTAACTAGTCAACCCATAAATCCTTGTTCACTTTCGCGGAGCCTCTCTCGCGTTCTCGAAGAACAAAAGTTCGCACCAGAAACCAGCAATCTTTCACGACACCGAAATGGGCATAACTCACTCATACGATATCAGAATTCGACGATTTTTATTGCTATGGTTCCGTAATTACGATACAGATCTAATGGTTCAATGTAATCACAAATAAAAGGTCGTTTACTCAGTATATTACCCTTTATTCCCAAGAAACGACGTCGAAACATCAAATAAGAGCGTGACACAACCCAAACACATCCGAAACAGACCCGAGGCCCCCGGGACCCCGCCCAATCACACAAACCAGTCCCAAAACATAACACGAACCTACTCGAGGCCTCCAATAACACCAAACAATATCAAAACCATGAATCATACATCAATTCAGGCCTAATAAACTTTTAAACTTCTAAAACTCATGCCGAACCATACAAAATCAATCCGGAGCGACCTCAAATTTTGCATGCAAGTCCCAAATGCCACAACAAACCTATACCAACTCTCGGAACCATAATTCGGATCCTTTATCAATAAAGTTAACTCTCAGTCAAATCTATCAACCTTCTAAACCTTCAATCTTCCAACGTTTTCCAAAAAGCATCAAATCAACCTACGGACTTCCAAATCTAAATTCGGACATACGCCTAAATCCAAAATCATCATTGCCACAACTCGAATATGACCAATAAAGAATAAAGAGCCTGAATACAAGACTATATGTACTGCACAACGAATAAAAACAACCAAACCGATGCTATGAACCTATCTCAGAGATGAAAAACAAAACTCACAAAATAAGTATAAAGATTTGTACTCAATATCTCACTGTTGCGGCCTGCATCCTGATCTAAATATCATACCCGTGGCGGCATGCCACCCGATCCGCACATAACAATCAATAAGGAAATACCCATTGAGCCAAAATGCTCATAACCACAAAATGCCCGAATATCTACCACAAGCACGCCGAGTGCATAAACACAACCCTGGGAAGACAGGTAGCGCCATGCCCTACGAAATGCCAAGCATGACTAAGAAGCAATAAACGACATGCATCTCGAGAGAAATAAATGAAGGAAGGAATATCATCCGCTATGCCCAAAGACCCATCCATAAGCGATGCTATGCCGAATAAGTATATTTGATCTGGTATAAAATATATATTCACATTAGGCCTACCAACGGACCTCAAGTCGATTTCGATCATCCGAAAATGGGCTAATAGCCTTCCAAAGATCCACAATGACCCTATTCATGGCACATATGATCTACCATCCAATTCGGAACAAACTCCCACAGTCTGCAACCAAAGAAATAGAGTACCTCTCAAACATAAACTCTCCCATCAGCGACAGTACTAGAATCTCCATACCTAATTTCAATCTCTACCACATAAATGACTGACACGTCACACTTATACAATCATCCCGCGGGAGATACT
The DNA here is from genome assembly GCA_000715115.1 of Nicotiana otophora. NCBI lineage: Eukaryota > Viridiplantae > Streptophyta > Magnoliopsida > Solanales > Solanaceae > Nicotiana > Nicotiana otophora. Next base: position 7,797 of record AWOL01S0120383.1, read on the forward strand.
CCCACGACCTTCTGCACTAGGTAGTAAAATCTGCACATCAATGGCAACCAACCATACTATTACTGTAATGCAAATCAAGAATCCATAAATCAATACACAATGCCTCTTTCACAGAACATTATTCTCAGGTGACACAAAAATAATGCCAACATACTCTAAACATCTAAAATCTCTCCCCAACTATTCCGAGCTTGTGACATTCCTATCAAAACTGGATCGCAACCTTGATCCTCAAATTTCAATTCTATATCGCTCACTGCACCTATCATGCTGCTCTGCGAGAGTACAAGAATTTCATCATAACTCCTGAACCACCAGTAGAATAAATATTTTATCGGCTAGAACCTTTCACTTAACTCATTTTAGAATAAAAATCACAACACACAACCAACTTCCCGTAGCCGCAAAATACATAGAACTCAACTCGTGTTCTAAACTGCCATAATTCTTTCGGGACCCATAGAACTCAAGCTCATACATACAGCCACGAAATACCTGTACTTCCTTACCATACAGAAGGAACCGATCATTTCTTTAACCATGCCGATCTAAACCACTGCTAGGCTAACTCAGCTTCTTTCGATTTCTTCTTGACTTGCCTTCAGAACCAATACCTCTAATCAATCACATAACGGATCCCGATCAACACTCATCTCGAGTGACCCAATTCTTGAGACCACGTCGTTTCAATACCCATAAGACATTTCATACCTTCCTCATGCAGTCTATAGTAACCCCAACTGATACACCTGTGCTGAGTAGATATTCTGCGAATCCAAAGCGATTTCTCCTATTTTTCTAACACTGCACCGCAGACCCATTGATAACATAGAAATGCTCCAAGTACCCTTCACACTCTACTGCAAAACCCAATCCTCAACCACATAACGAACCTGAAAATCCTTAAGTACCACACCTAAAATCTTAAATCCACTACAACCATTATTGAGAGTTGCCCACTCTAGTCCAATCCTAATTATTTAACCAAACCACTAGTGCCCCATTAGCACATGAGCACTCCAATGAAGCAGCCCCATGAATACTTTCCCTTGTGCATCACATCCATCAAATCCCCTGCTCAAATTACTCCTGATGGTTTATTCCCTTGGTAATAATCAATCCACCAACGTACCGATAACCCGAAACTGGAAAGGCACATCACCACATGACCCAATAATAGACTGTAGGCTCCCCCACTTAGCTTTAAGCTGCAATCACATAAATCCAGAACCCAGAATGACTCCTCCTCCTCAGTTACCATGATCTCACACCGTTGCTCAGCCAAATTTCTCATAAGTTCTTGTTGCACTGATCATAAAATATATTGAATTATCATCCACAATCGCACACTCAACCTCCTGACAGTCGTACCATCTTCTTCAAGCGATCCAAGCTCACATCGCAGTACATGCATCGTTGATACCCAATTTTGCCCTCATATTTTATAATGTACTCCATATACTTTCAAAATATCATTTTTTTCATCATTACCTAATTTACAAGGGTCATATAAGTATTTTCTATAACTTTTCATAATTTTCAAAGCTTTAAAATGGATTTTATTGAATTTTTCAAATATTTATTAATTACTCCTTCAAATTATTTTGTGATGACTTAATCATCTGAATTTATTGTTTACACCTACATATATGTATTATAATATTTTACTTTATTTTATATAATTACATCTGCATTTTTAAAACTATTTATTTATTCTTCATAATAATAGCCTATACTTTACAATTAATTACATTTTTCAGGGTCAAAATATTTTTTCTATTTTTTATAACCTTCATATATTATTCTAAAATGTTAAGTTGCATAAATAATAATTTTCTTAACATATTTTATTAAATTATTTTCCCTTAATTTTTGTATTTAAAAATCCAGTCCAATTCCTAAGTTGATTTGCGAACCAAATAGGCTGCCCAGATACCCTAAAACCCTTGGCCCAATTCCCCCTGGCCTAGACCAAATGTCCCTTTATCAAACCCGGTCGGTACCCATTTAAGCGACCCGCCCCGATTTTTCCTCTGAGACAGCCGCCCTTGAATCCTCTCATTCTCTCCCCTTTCTCTAAGAAATCCCTAGCCGCCTTCACTCAAACTCTAGTTTCAATCCGATATCACTTGAAAATCTTCCACGTTTACTTTTCTTTCTCACACACATAGAGATTCTTACCATCTCCTAAACATTATAATGCATTTGGTACTGAGTTATTTATCGAAGCGATCATCAACAAATATTCGTTCGACTCCGATTTTGTATTATTGCCATGTTCTTGACTTGATACATTCACCACCAGGTTATATGGGTTCGATTCAATGACATCTTTGACTATTGTTGTTCTCCATCTTGAACTAGGGTTTGCCCGACTTTTCTCCTAAATTGATTGTAAATTGATTTGCATGTTATTTTTCCATATTTGTGTTTAATTGACCGTGTTTCCTTGTTTGTGTGTTTAATTTTGTTACTATAAAACCCCCCTCCTTTAACTCTCTAAGAGACCTTAATCATTGTATTCTTGCTCTCACTCATCCTATACTATTCTGAAACTTGAGCTCTTGGCCGGCTGAAAGCCAAGGCCACCGGAATATGATCATTCGACCTCTCTCAGTGCGAGCATTGCTCGGGGTTCATCCAAAGCCCTTGGGAACTCTGACACACTGATATTTTGGGTTCTACTGTTCGTTTTGCTACTGGTATTCGAGATATTGCTGAATTGTTCTTTTGTCTAATTGCTTGTTAATCAGTAGCTGGTATGTACCTTTGGCTCTCACAATTTCATTCTCTTGTGCTTGTGTTAATGATCTGTATATCCATGTCACTTAAGCTTTGATGAACCAATATGCTATTATGTTGTCTCTATTTGTGGTCTTCTTTGGTTTGAAGTTATCCTGTAGCCTTGTGTTTCCTAGCATCAGAACCTGCCTAAAGCTAAGTTTCGATGTGTGCCCATGACTTCTGACTGTCTTAAGCCGGCTTAGCCTGGGGCATTTGTATATGCTTATATTTACTGCTTGTCATGAGTTCATCTCTCTGCTTGTTTCAGATTCTTGTGATAGATTAATTCATGCCCAAAATTTGTTCTAGTATATTACTTCTTATTAAATCATTCATATACAACTTGTTAACTTTTTTATGTTTGATCCATGATCATGTAATTTCTAAATGCCAGTATGGCCTGAACTTCTAAACAAGCATGACACGTTTTCTTGCTATTTAATGTGTGCTTTTTGACTTGTTTAATTCTGTGTTCTTCAAATATTGCCTAAGACTCCAATATATAGCCTTTTCTTCTATATGTGGTTAACTGGTATAAGTCCTAATGCCTACCTATCCTGTTAATCTAGAATTGATACATTTTACTTACTATGAGTTCTGGTAATGTTTCTAAAGTTTTGACTGATGCTCAGCATGTTAAGTTCAATTAAGTGATTGCCTGTCAACCATTGTAGACTATGCTCACTAGCCTGTTTGTTATGCTACCATCACTAGGCTCTCATGCTAGAACTTCCATGAGAACATTGCTATTTCACTTATTCCTGTCTTTGATTCTGCTAGACCTTCATGTTAAAACTCTTATATCTAAAGTCCTTTAGGCTAATTCTGGATCATGCTTTACTTTGCAACTCTATTTGGAGTGGTTTTCTAGCTTATGATGATCAATCATGTCCCCCTAAACCTTTAAAATACAGACATGAATTTGTCTTATATGTGTCCTGCCAACATGCCACATGAATTTGTCTATGTGTCTTAGTGACAATTAGTTTTACAGTCTTAAGAACTAAGTATATGGACTTCCTGCCCTGTTTAATTAATTCAACATATAGTATGTTGCTTGTGTGATCATGTTCGAGTATGAGTCATTCTTTTGGACTTGGTGTTTGGTTCTATGTGATGTTGGGTTTGGTTGTTGGATTCAGACTTACTATACTGATCTTATGAGCTAGGAATTTGAGTCTACTGGTCATATGAAAGGGAGTTGTTGAAAGGCCTAGAAACACGTTGGGTTATTTTGTACTGGGCCTATCGTTGGGCCCATAGTTGTCTCCTTCTGTAATTGTTCATATTTGGTTTGTATTATTCTAGTCGGGCTCTAATAACTTGTAATAATGAATGATGGGGGAAACTAATAAAAAGGGGGACTTGGGTATTCTAATACTTGCATGGAAGGGTAGAAAATATGCCTATAGGGTATATGTGCTTTATTTGCTATTGTGTTCAGCATGCCTTATATGTTATTTCTCTTAGTGTGTTGCACGCTAATAGAAATCATGCCTATAGGAATTGCGCACACACTTCACTCAACCTGTCTGAAGCATATTTAAGTATTTGTTGTACTTGATTCTAGGTTTACTATTGTGCTCATTTAGACAACATGCCTATAGGATAAATAACACACATTTGTTGCGGCCCATCTAGATACCATGCCTATAGGTTTTCAATTATTCGATCAATCAATTGTTTCTATTGCTTTTAGCGCGTTGCTCCTTTAGATATCATGACTATAAGATTCTAATCAATTAATCAGTCACTTCTTTACTTCATAGCATTAATACTTAAACGATATGCCTATAGGGATAATTATATAAAATATATTTCAACTGTTAGAAACCATGCCTATAGGACACTGTCATCTGCCTAAGAAGCATGCTTATAAAATCAGCACTAGTAATATGATAACTCGTATCGCTTCACTGCCTCGTTGCGTAAGCAATTAGAAATCATGCATATAGGACTTGCGATGCTTTAACCTGCCTATACGCTGCAGTACTTCCTGGATAATATTAATCTGAATCACATAGGAACCATGACTATAGGATTTAACAACCCAAATACGTCTTAATTCTGAAATCGTCTACTGCATAAATCTGATCACGTGCTTTCATGCTTATGTGTGGAGGCTAACTTGAGCTCTTCATTGTTATTATGTGCAGTCCTACTTGTTTTGAATGTCGCCTAGTATTTATCATTTTGAGCACCTTAAGTAAAGTCTAGAACCACCCAAATAGCAGGTCCAAAGCCTCCTAGGCCATAGGCATGGGACGGGTAATGCACGCATAAGATACGACTTAGAATTGAATTAGAGCACCTTTAAGTAACAATTTCAACATAGTAATTGGGTAGCAGGAGATGATAGTCTGTGCCCGCTGAATAATATGAGCAACCCCTACCTCAAAGGAGTTGCGAAGTATTATTTATGTTGCACGGGGTGATCCTTTAGGCTAAAAAACTTAGGACCCATTTTCTTTATATGCTTGTTGTTCACCTTTAGTCATTAGTCACAGGTCAACACAATGTACTCCTTGTGATCTTTAAAACTTGTATCAATTATTCATATAGTTAATTCTTATGTTATTATTCCTTACACTGGACTATGTTATAATAGAATTTGCAATTTCTACATCCTTCTTCATTTCTATAATCGTCTAGCTTAATTATCTAATCCACATAGTGTAAATTCGGATGGGAACCACAGTTGTGGACCTCGAACAGTGCCCAACACCTTCTCTTTCAGGTAATTTGAGCCCTTACCCGATCTTTGGTGACGTTGACTAGTCAAACAGAGTTATTTGTAAATAGGTTCCCTAACACACCTTAAAATCATTAGGTGGCAACTCTTTTTTTTTAATACCCATTTAAACGAGTTGTCACATGTCAAAGCCTGCTTTTGCGAGAAAACGGGGTGCGATAGCATGGCGACTCCGCTGGAAAAATACTTAGGCTCTTACCATAACAAAGTTGACATTGTTCTACCTTTTACTTGTTATTTTGCTCTTATATGCTTAGTTGAAGTTATTTCCTTGTTACATCCTTAATTGTTGAATTACTTTTATTTGAAATTGTTAATTCGTGAAATATCTTCTTGTTGAGTTATTGGTGTTGAAGTTGTGAAAACTGTTATCACATTGAGGTGAAGTTGTTAATTGTTGAGATGTCTTTCTTGTTGAGCAAATTCACATTCATTTTATATTGTTGAGATTGTTGTTCACATTGTGGTTGAGCCATGTGCTATTTGTTGTGGAAATATTAATATTGTTGATTTTGGGCGAGTTGTGGCATATGGACACTTATGGTGTAAGTTGTTATTATGTTATGATATGGATGTGCATGCGGTGGTATAAAGATAAGGGTTAATGTGCATGCGGCGGCATAAGGTGGGATTTATGTGTGTATTGCTAGTAAGGAAATTAGTTGAAGTCATGCGGCGACATAAGGTAGGCTAAAGTGTGTGTAGCTATTTCAGAAAAAATATTTTCAAAACTAACTAAATGTAAGGCTCACGCGACGGTATAAGAAAAGATTGTGATTGTGATTGTGAAATAAGAAATACGAGGCGGTACCTCGGTTGTTGATTCTTGTTGTGCACTTCATACTTAAAAGAGTTATTGGTTGAACAATTCTTTTTGCTTTTATCTCCATTATCTTACTAGTTATGTCCGTATTGGACTATTTGTGGTTGTCATTAATTGCTTCCTTCTTGTTATCTTTATACTTACAATTCTGCCATTAGTTTTCGTTGTTAAATTGCTTCGTTATCATTCATTTCCCTGCTTTTTATTACGTCTCATTATTATATTTCTGTTTTGTTATCATGTCCTAGTAGGTGTCTTAACCTGGGCTCGTTACTACTCTACCGAGGTTAAGCTTGATACTTACTGAGTGTCGTTATGGTGTACTCAAACTATGCTTCTGCACATCCTTTTGTGCAGACCCAAGTACGTCTGCCCATGCTGGACGTTAGTGATTGACTTGTTAGCTGCCTTCTGGAGACTTCAAGGTATACATGCTCGGCATCCGCAGGCCTCGGAGTCACCTTCAATTATTTTCTCATTATTGTTGTTTCTTTATCAGACAATGTTGTAGTAAACGTTTTTAGAATATTCTGTAGAGATTATGACTCAGTTCCACCAGTTTTGGAAATTTTATTGTTGAGGTTCTATTTTGGAAAATTAATATGAGTATATCTGTTTTACCTTAGTATCTCCGATTGGTTATTTCTGTTAAGTTATTATTAAATATTAGGCTTACCTAGTCTTAGAGACTAGGTGCTATCACGACATCCTAAGATAAAAAATTGGGATCGTGACAATAGCATGGTATACTTACTGCTTCTGCCCAAAAGTGATTAAGCAGAGAGTATTCAACTATCATTGTTCTGGTCATATCTTGCAAAGTTTGATTTTTTTTTGTTCAACTACGCCATTTTATTGTGGTGATCTTGGTGCTAAGAAGTTATGTGTAAAGCCTTGCTCATTACAGAAGGCTTCAAATGATCTACTTACAAACTCTCTACCGTGATCACTTTGTACGGTTGAAATGTAGGATCCTTTTCTCTCTGCACCTTCTTGCAGAACATCTCGAAATTCTTTAAAGCTTCATCTTTGTGAGTCTGAAATATTATCCATATAAAGCGTGAGTTGCCATTAACAATAACAAATGCATATCATTTATCTCGAATACTAGTAGTTCTAGTAGGACCAAATAGATCCATATGCAATAATTGTAAAGGCTTGGATATAGTAACCATGTCCTTGAATTTGAAAGAGGTTCTAGTTTGCTTACCAAGTTGACATGTACCACTGATGTGATTCTTAGAGAAATAAGCTTGGGAAGTCCAATAACTAGGTCTTGTATGGATAATGTTTCAATCAAGTGTATACTAGCATGACCAAGTTTCTTATGCCGTAACCAAGGATCATCAGAAATAAAATCTAGACGTATATGACTATTTAAATTTTCAATGCAATCCATAATGTAAATATTGCCATAACTTTTACCTAGGTAATATGATTTTACCTGATTTATCTTCGATGGCACATATTGTCTTCTTGAATTTTACCTTATATTCAGAGTCACACAATTGACCGATGCTTAGCAGATTGTAATTAAGTCCATCTACAAGATATACTTCAGTAATATTATATTTGTTGTTGAATGTTCCGTTACCAATGATTTTTCCTTTTGATTCATCACTAAATCTAGCATTTCCTCCATTCAGTTTTGTAATATCCTTAAATAGGTTTTTGTCGCCCCTCATATGGTTGGAATATGCATTGTCAAGATAATATTTTTCTTTTTGACTTTTTTTGTAGTGTTCCTGCAAAATAAGATTATCACTTTTTTAGATAACCAAGCTTGCTTAGGTCCTTTATTGTTAGTCTAGGAGTATCCGTGTTGTTTTTAGCTCTCTAGATCCACCCTTTGTTGTTGGTATAAAGAAATCTGCAAAATGAATACATGTGACCTGTCTTACCACATTAATAATAAGAGGGAGTAGATTGTTCATTTATAACAGATCTATGGATTGTTTCACCATTCACATACTCGTTACTGACATGTTTCTTCCCAGTTGACTTCTGAGTTGACTAGTTAGACTTGACAGAATTATGACTAGTGGATTTGCGCATGCCATTAAGTTGCAATTGTAATTTCTGGACTTGTTCTTGGAAGCCATATTTTTCGAGTTCACAGACTTCAAGTTTTCCTAGTCTATCTTATCCCTATTTTGCCTATTTATTTCATTTAAAAAATTTAGACTCTTTTAGATTTAAATCTACAATGTCGTATAATTCATTACATCTTTCACAGTCATAGCATCTTACAGTGCTTATTTCTCCACGATCCATGAAGCAATTGTCAGTCATATCTTTGGTATCATCATCTGATATGTCTTCATCAGTCTGACAGTCTGAGAATTTATTTATCTTATTTTTCAGTATGGTCATGAAGCAAAGATTAGCAATTTCTTCATGTTTTGAGCTATTTTTATCGCTCCAGCTTCTAAATGATTTGTACTTGTGATAACTTCTTGATGCTTTTCTTCTGAGATCTGGACATTCTCAACTTGAATATGTCCATATTTTTCATACTCGAAATATTTTTCATCATTCTTACCTGCTCACTGTATTGTCAAGTTTTCTAGAGCTGATTCTACCTTTCTGATATTTTTGTATCTTCTCATCAATCTACTTATAGTTTTAGACACCATGATAATTTCTTTTTGTAGAGCCTCTACTTCATTATCTCCTTCATTTTTAGATTCTTCAGTGAAAGTTTTAAAGGCTACAATTTTCTCTTTTCCTCCTCTCCTCGTTTCTTGAGATGAGTTGTCTTAAATACAATGAGATCTCCATGCAGTTCATCATAACATAGCTTATCCAGACCTTGAGATTCAAGTGCCACAATTTTGGTTTGCTAAGTGGTAGGCAAAACTCTTAGAATTGTTCGAACCTACTCTCTACTTGAATAAGCTCTCCCAAAAGCTTTAAGATCTCCAATAATTTTTCTAAACGAGCAGATATTTCCTTAATGGATTCACCTTCTTTCATTTGGAATAATTCATAATCATGAATCAATAGATTTATTATTGTTTTTTTCACTTTATTGGTTCCTTCGTAAGTTACTTCCAACTTATCCCATATTTCTTTGGCAGTGACGCAGCTTGAAATCTTTTAATATTCTTCTTCATTTATAGTATTGTATAAAATATTCTTGCCTTTGCATTTATCTGCATCACTAATATTTCTTCATCAGTATAATCATCTATATCTACGAGGCCGGTAGATACCTTTCTTTCTGCTTTTTTGTTAGATTTTGCTGCTGGAATTGGATATAGTCTCCTTTCTTAATTACACGTCAAACTTTGACATCCTAGAATTTACCATAGATCTCCATGTAAACTTTCCAATATGAAAAATATTGTCCATTGAAGTAGGAAAATTTGGTCTGTGAAGTTCCTTCTTATAATAGGAGTCCATCAATCATGTGGTTTGATATGATGTTTTCTCACAAGTTGTTAAGCAAAGGATAAAAGTATGAGACCTGCTCTGATATCAATTGAAAGTACAAGAGGGAAAGGAATGAATTGTTGCACTTTAAATTTATGATATATTAGTCGACTAGTTTACTAGTTAGTCGATTACACCTTAGTGCAAGAGTATAAGTAGATAGCAAGTGCAAAATAAAAAGTGCATGGAAATAAATGATACAACGATATTTTTATATTGATTCGGATTCAATGTGAATCTCTGTCTAGTCCTCTTAGGTTGCAAAATACTTCTCTTCAAAGCTCATTGATGTTCTGAGTACACTTTGTTGATGAGTTTGCTACGCACATATCAATTAATTCTCATGCAATTTAAACTCTCAAATATTTTGATACAATGCCTCACCAATGATCTTGATCACTCTCTTTTTTATTATATAGTAAATCAGACTAAATTATAATATTTGCTGAGAGTAGAATAAAGAGCTTGAAGTTGGGCAGACGAAAGTATGTGATCTTCTTCTTGGTTTTCGACTATATAGAACTTGAGTAATGAGTTGTTTTAATTTGAATCTTTGATTGGCACAAATCTTGAGAGATTGGCAACTCAAAGGAATTGATCATTGGAATGAATTTTGATTGACGATTCTTTCAAGAATAGGTGTGGAGCTTTTTACTACGTAATCTTCTCCTTGATGTATGCTTGATTGATAGAGATGTCCTAACTTGTGGAACTTTCTAGCTTGACTGATTCTTCCTTAAGTGGATATATGCCTACCTTGTAATACTTGATTCTTCTTCCTTCTTTCTTGAAGTTGATGAGGGTCTTCCTAATCTACCGCCGGATGAATCTTTTTCTTTTATCCTTATTTTGCGGATTTCATTTTCCTTCGTTAAACATCTTGTCTGCTTTCTTTTCCCTGACTTTTCATAATCAGCATTGTTCTTCTTTTCTTTCTTTCCTCTTTGCTCCTTATTTTGAGTCTTGCTTAATTCTTGGATACCTATAAGGAAAGTAAAAAAAAAATTCTTCATTGAAACTAATATCTAACACAGACCTCCCAAAACTTTGACAAAGATAATATATATTAATTTACATGCAGAAGCATCGTCATTAAAATCAAAATGATGTTTGAATTGAGATAAGACTCAATTTAAAGCAGTGTCCAAAGGGAACTGCATGCTTCTAAAGAAAGGTTTTTTTTAGACCTCGACACGACGATCTCAGCGTTCCATGCCATTCCATTAATTATTTTTCAATATTTATTGGTCCCTACTTATCAGTTAGGTGTCTGGTTTTGGCAAATAAGTAATTTCTACTCAGCTGCATATCACATGGTAGAAACATAAGAAAATTCTTTAAGAACATATCATTTGGTAACACTTCAACGGTTCAAGTTGGATATAGAATTAAAGACGAATCACTTTCTTCTCCTTCTTTTGTCAATATATGAAAGCAATTATAGTTCGTTGAGCGAACTAACTAGAAAGCAAAAGGTTTGTTGGGAATGAAATGAATTGCATGGGCAGCAGATTTCGAGAATAACATAAGAGGTTGAAACAGGTCACAGTGGGATATAAATCTTGTTGACTTTCTACGTTATCTCTATTTACAGTACAACGAACAGCCCTCCTGGACAAATTATTTAATAGCAATAAAAAGTCGGTATCTCCATCGCTATTCATAAAAAGAGAGTTAACTTTTGTCTAGAAGTTCATATCTAAACTAATGTTAATCATCAAAAAATATTTACCCGAACTTGGTGTTTATATATAATTATATTAACTTATCTTGTTTAGTGGCAAAATGAGGTAAGGATATATAAAACTTTACTAATATTAAGTATACAAAGTTAATATGCAAATATGTCATGCATTTATTAGTTTGATATATAAGATGATGTTATAAAATAAAGATCGTAAAGTAAAAACAAGTACAGAGATAAACTGATATATTATTCAACTTCAAACTTTTGTACATAATGAACTGAAATCTCCTCTATTTATAGAACAAAGGATGCAAGCTGCTGTATAAGCTGCTACTGTAAACTGCTGTATAAGCTGCTACTCCAAGCTAGTGTGTAAGCTGCTTGTAAGCTGCTATTATACCAGATATAGATAATCTTCTACCGGGGGTGATAAACTTCTTCAGGAGGCTTATTTTCAATAGAGTACTAAATAGATAAACATATTTATGGTGGAGTACCATATGGATAAGCTTCTCCAGGAAGCTTCTTTTATAACAGACTACTAAATAAACATCCATAATATAATATATTCATAACACACCCCTTTGGATGTTCAATAAAAGATAATGTGCCTCATTAAAACCTTACTAGAAAAAATTCCGTGGGAAAAAAATCCTAATGAGGAAAAAGAGTACACATATTTAGTAATACGCATAACTAGTTGTCTCATTAAAAATCTTATAAGGAAAACCCTATGAANGCAAACCTTATGAAAAAAATCTTAGTAAGGGAAAAGAGAATAGCGCATATTTTACTCCCCTTGATAAAAATCTTGTTTCAAATATTTGAGTCTCCGCATTCCAATATTGTATACCATCTTCTCAAAAGTTGAAGTTGGCAAAGATTTAGTGAATAATTCTGCGAGATTGTCACTTGTTGCACATTAATGTCATCATATTTTTGAAGATCATGTGTGTAGAATAATTTTAGTGAAAAGTGCTTCGTTCTATCTCCTTTTATAAATCGTCACTTTGATTGGGCTATGCATGCAGATTGTCTTCGTATAAAATTGTGGATCTTTTATCACATTCCAAACCACATTTTTCTTGAATAAAATGAATCACTGATCTCAACCATACGCATTCCCTACTTGCTTCATGAATAGCTATTATCTCAACATGATTTGAATAAGTAGCAATAATAGATTGCTTTGTGGAGCGCCATAATATGACAATACCTCCACATTGTAAACATGTACCCGATTTGAGATCGAGCTTTATGGGAATCAGATAAATAACCTGCATCTGCATAACCAACAAGATCTACACTACCTTTGTTAGCATAAAAAATACTCATATCAAGAGTTCCCTTTAAATATCGTAAAATATGCTTAATCCCATTCCAATGTATCTGTTTAAGAGAAGCGCTATATCTTGCTAGTAAATTAACAGAAAATGCTATGTCAGGCCTTGTAGAATTAGCAAGATACATAAGTGCATCAATTGCACTGAGATAGGGTGTTTCAGGACCAAGGAGTTCCTCATCCTCTTCTAAAGGTCGGAACGGATCCTTATTCACTTCATGTGATCGAACAACCATTGGTATACTCAATGGGTGCGCTTTATCCATGTAAAAGCATTTTAAGACCCTTTATGTATAGGCAGATTAATGTATAAAGATCTCGTCTGCTAAATGTTCAATTTGCATACCAAAACAAAGTTTTGTCTTTCCAAGATCTTTCATCTCAAATTCTTTTTTAAGATATTCAATTGCCTTTTGGAGATCTTCTGGAGTTCCAACAAAATTTATGTCATCAATATAAACAAGAAGTATAATAAATTCTGATGCAATTTTTTTTATAAAAATATATGGACAAATAACATCATTTATGTAACTCTCTTTCAACAAATACTCACTAAGGCGATTACACCGCATGCGCCTAGATTGTTTCAAACCGTACAAAGATCTTTGTAATCTGATTGAATACATTTCTCGAGATTTTAAATTTGCTTCATGCATTTTAAATCCTTCAGGGATTTTCATGTAAATCTCATTATCAAGTGACCCGTACAGATAAGTTGTAACCACATCCATCAGTTGTATTTCAAGCCTTTCATGTAAGGCTAAACTGATGAGATATCGAAATATTATGGTATCCATAACGGGTGAATATGTTTCTTCATAATCGACTCCAGGTCGTTGTGAGAATCCTTGTGTGACAAGGCGAGCCTTGTATCTTTCAACTTCATTTTTGTCATTCCTTTTTCGCACAAAAACCCATTTATAACCAATTATTTTTATACCAGCAGGTGTTTGGACCACTTGTCCAAAGACCTCTCTTTTAGAAAGTGCGTTCAATTCTGATTGAATTGTCCCTTGCCATTTTGGCCAATCAGATCTTTCTCGACATTCTTCGATATATCGGGGTTCAAAATCCTCACTGTCTTGCATAATGTTAAGTGCAACACTATATGCAAAAATATTATCCACCACTATTTCAGATCGATTTAAATTAAACCCATCACTAGTAGAACTTATTAAAAGTTCATCGCTCACTTGAGTCTCGGGTTCATTGATTTTTTCAGGAATCTCAAAACTAATCAGACCTTAGGTCTCTTCAAGAGAACCCTTTATAGTATCATTTTGATCATTTGTCGATTTTCTTTTTCGAGGATTTCGATCCTTAGAACTCAAAGGCCTACCACGCTTCAGGCGTGCTTTAGGTTCACTAGCTCTCATGCTAGTAGATAGTCCTGCAGGGACATCAGTTCGGATAGGCACGTTCTCTGCAGGGATATATGACTTAGTTGTTGTCCTCCTGATTACATATAGGGGTATGTGGATCAAAATGACATAATGATGAAACTTTCCACACAATTTCTATTTTGATTTCCTTTTTCTTTCCCCCTAATTGTAAGAAATGTATTTCATCAAACCGACAATCTACAAATCGAGCAGTAAATAAATCTCTCGTCAATGGTTCAAAATAGTGAATAATAGAGGGTGATTCAAACCCAATATATATTCCTAACGTTCTTTGTGGGCCCATCTTACTGCATTGTGGTGATGCTACTAGCACATATACAGCACATCCAAAAATTCGTAGATGGACAATATTTGGTTCATGACCAAAAATTAATTGTGATAGAGAATATTTATTATAATATGTCGGTCTAAGACGGATAGATGATGCTGCATGCAAGATAGCATTGCCCCAAATAGTAGTGGAAAATTTTATTTTCATAAGTAGTGGTTTTGCTATCAATTGAAGGTGTTTAATAAATGACTCTGCAAGGCCATTTTGAGTATGAACATAAGCTACAGGATGTTCAACTTTTATCCCAACTGATAGACAATAATCATCAAAATTTTGAAATGAGAATTTTACAACATTATCAAGGCGAATATCCTTTATAGGATAAACTGGGAATTGTGCCCTTAATCGAATTATTTGGGCTAATAGCTTTGCATACGCCAGGTTGCGAGATGATAGTAGGCACATGAGACCATCTTGAAGATGCATCTATGAGGACCATAAAATATCTAAACAGCCCACTTGGTGGGTAAATGGGTCCACATATATCCTCATGTATACGTTCTAAAAGGGCAGGGCATTCAATGCTAACCTTCATTGATGATGGTCTAGTGATCATTTTGCCTTGATAACAAGCATCACAAGTAAATCCATCATTTGTAAGAATTTCCAGGTTCTTTAATGGATGCTCGTTTTAATATTCAGTAATTCGTTTCATCATTATTGATCCAGGATGGCCGAAACGGCCATGCCAAAGCACAAAAATATTTGAATCAATAAACTTCTAGTTAACGATAGAGTGTGCTCTAACTGTACTAATCTTTGAATAGTATAAGCCATAAGATAAAATTGGTAATGTTTCTACAATGCACTTCTGGCCAGAAACATTCTTCGTAATACAAAGATATTCCATATTCATTTCATCTATCGTCTCAACATGATACCCATTTCGGCTGATATCTATAAAACTCAACAAGTTTCTTCGGGACTTGGAGGAGAATAATGCATTATCTATTATAAGTCGTATTCCCTTAGACAAAAATATAGTGGCTCTTCCGGAACCTTCAATCAAACTTATATTACCAGAAATTATTGAAATATTTGCTTTTTCCTTATGAAAATAAGAAAAGTATTTATGATATTTGAATATGACATGAGTTGTTCCACTATCAATTACACAAATATCTTCATAACTGGTCTATAATTCAAACATAATTTGAGGATTATCCATATTTTTCAAAATGATATAAACAAAATAAATATGATAGTAAACAACATTATCAAAGCATAACATTTATTTATGTACAACAATTACAAAACCATACTATCTACTACAAACAACAAAATATTTATATTTCTACAGATTCATCCCCTATCACATGACTTGTTTCTCCTTCCGGGTGTGCAAAGTAATCAGCCATCCAAATGCATGAAGTCTAAATTATCTTCAGAAATAAAGTTTGCTTCAGCATTTTTCTTTGTCTTCTTCATAGAGGCTTGATACAGCTCAACCAGGTGCTTTGGCGTACGACAGGTTCGTGACCAGTGCCCTTTTCCTCCACATCTATAGCATGCATTTTCTGCCTTTGCTGGTTGCACCGCTTCATACTTTTGTTCCTTCCCGTTCCACTGCTGGTGGTGAGGTGGGTTCTTTGGTGTATTATTATTACCATGATTAGAGTTTCTTCCCCGACCATGGCCATGACCACGACTGGGGCTACGACCTCTTCCACGCTTAGCTTGGTGGAAGTTCGTCTCATTCACTTAAGGGAATGGACAAGGACCAGTAGGTCGACTTTCATGATTTTTCATTAATATCCCATTATGTTGCTCGGCTACAAGAAGATGTGTGATAAGTTCAGAATACATTTTAAATCCCATCTCTCGATATTGTTGCTGCATGAGCATATTCGAGGCTTGAAAAGTGGTGAAAGTTTTCTCCAACATATCATGATCAGTAATATTATCACCACATAGTTTTAATTGGGAAATAATTCTGAACATAGAAGAATTATACTCACTGATAGATTTAAAATCTTGTAGCCTTAGATGAGTCCAATCATAACGTACTTAGATGAGTCCAATCATAACGTGCTTGTGGAAGAACGACCATCTTCAGGTGGTCATATCTATCTTTCAAATTATTCTACAATATGATTCGATCTTTTGATGGTGAGATATTCCATTTTCAAGCCTTCATCAAGGTAATGGTGTAGGAATATAATTGCTTTGGCACGGTCTTGGTTTGATGCTCGATCTTTGTCCTTGATGGCGTCTTCCAGACCCATCGCATCAAGATGAATTTCAGCATCAAGCACCCAAGACATGTAGCTTTTGCCCGATATATCCAGGGCTGCAAATAAAGTTTAGAAATATTTGACATTATTTATAAAAAGAAAGTTCGTACCTCTGATACTTTTAAAGTATTTGCTCAAGATGGCATAGTCTCGTGCTGATGACGTGTTATAAAATAAAGATTGTGAAGTAAAGACAAGTATAGAGAGAAACTGATATATTATTCAATTTCAAACTTCTGTACATAATGAACTGAAATCTCCTCTATTTATAGAAAAAAGGAAGCTGTTGTGTAAACTGCTACTGCAAGCTGCTGTGTAAGCTGCTAGTGTAAGCTATTGTATAAGTTGCTTGTAAGCCGCTGCTCCATGTTGATGTGTAAGCTGCTACTCCAAGCTACTGTGTAAGCTTCTTGTAAGCTGCTATTGTACCAGATATAGATAATCTTTTACTGGGGGTAATAGTTATCCATAATGGAGTACCGAGACTTATTTCCAGTAGAGTGCTAAATAGATAAACATATTTACAGCGGAGTCTCATATGGATAAGTTTCTTCAGGAAACTTCTTTATAATGGAGTACTAAATAAACATCCATAATATTATATATTCATAACAGATGCAAATAGAAAAATAATAATCTTCGAATGTCTATATTTTTCTCCGACAGATTGATTATGCACATTTGGTTCCTCAATAAAATGATTGATTTGCTGCATACAGTTTTAATCGAATATGAATATTGCATGTGTGATGTGACATGAGGAAATTGATAGCTTGAGGTTTTTTCCTGGGATATAAAGAAACCATTAATCATTTCTCACCAAATACAGGGAAGAATATATTCTGTCTTGGCAAAATGCATAGTTCACCCACTAACTATGGACCAACTCCCCATTACATATTGTTTGCGGATAAAAATTACTTTACACACTCATTCTTTTCATAGCGTGTCTAAGACACACCACTTTTATTTTGATAACTTTTTTAGGGAGGTGTGTGCACCAATAAGATTGTATCACATGTCATTATTTAAAAAAAAATACTTAAAAATACAATTCTACCCCTAACTACCAAAGAATTTTCAATTACTCCATCTTCTTCATCTTCCTATGCTACCACTGAACCATGGGTGACGACATCACCACCATCAAGAACTTCAAAAGCACTAATTTTTTCAGCAATCTACCGCTATCCCAAATACAAAGTTCATCTCTCCCCACTTGTCAAAACCGCAATCAAGACCCATTGAACCACAAAAAAATGTTAAGAACAAAAACTCATAAAACACATGGAGAAAATAACC
This sequence comes from Nicotiana otophora, assembly GCA_000715115.1. Lineage (NCBI taxonomy): Eukaryota > Viridiplantae > Streptophyta > Magnoliopsida > Solanales > Solanaceae > Nicotiana > Nicotiana otophora. The sequence continues at coordinate 25,890 of AWOL01S0120383.1, forward strand.
TAGAAATCCATACAATTCATAGCGAAATAACGAGACCATATGATAGAGCAATAAACAAACACACAACCCCAATTTCTGTAAAGAGAGAAACTTTACCAGAATGATGCTAGAATCACAATTCAAGATTTAAGCTAATTACCAAAACCACAAACAAAATCAATAAAATTAATGTTCAATTTCTGCCCACCGATTACGATTCCAATTTAACTAATAAACCGTTATTTGGCTTCTGATTTAAGAAGAATTTAGTGAAGAGTAGGTGGTGACAATGGAGTCACTGGTGTAGAATGTAGCTACGAAGTAGCTATTGGGAAGAAACGAAAAGGAAGAAAATTTGGATTGAAGACAAATGAAGGTACAGAAGAAGGTAAAAGGGTCTAAGGAAGAGGAAGACATGGGGTGGGGGAGGCCAATGGGGAACGACGGTGTTCAGGTAGGGGACAACAGTGGATGGCATGGGTTCAATTGGGGATGAAGGGCTGATGCCTTTTTTCTCTATCTTTTTATCTATTAAAATAAGAAAAATAAAGAAAATCAAATACAATATTAACGCATGGGCTGACATAAGGATTTGGACAGAATATATAGAGGTTTTACGCGCTTAGTCATTTTTGTCAAACACGCGCTGGCAATTTGGCAAAAGTGGTGTGTCTTAGACACGCGTTGAAAAGGTTGATGTTTAACTAAAAAATAAGATCTTTAGTCAAAGCCTATTTTTAGAAAAACTCGGGTTACTGATAACCAAATAATTCCTTACTTCCTCAGTAATTCACTTAAAAGGAAATAAAGTTGACAAAAAGTAACTAAAAAGAAAGAATAGTTGATTGAACTGAATAAGCAAGAGAAAGTGAATATATTTCGATAGTACTCAGAACGTGTCTTTACAAATGAGATTGTCCTCCCTTATAGAGGAGTTTACAAATATAATATTTTCTCCTATTTATGGCAGAATCATTATGAGCTTTAATGGTATTAATTGTCCGTTATGAATGGTAATCGTAACTGTCTATGAAGATTTCGTAATGATTCTGATTCCCCTTCTTCATTAATTGTAGGTCCGTGAATCTTTCCTCTTTCCAGTCTTGATTCACTCCACTCATGCCTCTTCAGCAATTATTTTAGGTTCAAACATTGGTTCTCCATTATCTTGTGGGTGTTTACCTCATACCTCTTGTGCTTCATACATCATTTAAATAAAATATGACAGTTGTCATTTCCTCATTGTTCCACGTATCATGCTCTGTCAGCTAAATATAATTCTACGTGTTTCATTTATTTACCACCAATACAGATAGTCCCCCCACTTTCTGAATATTCTACAATTGAATATTCGGTAAGTGGTATGTATTTATGGTGGGAATTCTTTGCCGCCATTTCCCAAGCATCATTGTGCTTTCTTCAGAATTAACGCGTCGTATGTTACTTTCATTTAATGTGTATGCCACGTGGCTTTTGATGATTTGTTTTGTGGCTTCTCAACGTTTTTTAGGACTTTTCATACTTCATAGTTTTATGAAACCTTCATTTTATAGTGTTCTTCTTCTTCATTCTTCCTTATTTTTAGATGCATACTCCTCTGTTAATTCCTTGTACAACCATGTCTTCATCAAATCCTGACCCTCGCAAAGTCGTAATTGTTGATGAACTTGCTCATTCATCTGCTCCTGTGAGAAGTAGAAAAGGAGGCAGACTTCGTAGTTTAGGTTCGCGGTCCACTCGTGGTTCTTCATCTCAAACCACTACTCTCACTTCTTCTTCTTCTAAACCTAGGGCTTCTTTAAACCCTAGATCTTCTTCTAGAAATAGGGAATCGAATGAATCTATACATGAACCAACGGTAGATGAAATTGTTCCACAAGAATTTTCTTTCTCATCTGACCGAGAAACCATAAGAAATCAAGTTTCTTCTTTAGCTTCTCATGATCGTGCCGATCTTTATCCTACTTAAATTACCACTGGTTTAATTTTTCTTGTTCGAAGAGAATGTAACTGGAAACCTGACTTCCCAGTTTTAGTTCCTGATCCAAACCAAAGAATAACCTCATATCAGGCTAGTTATTCCTTTATTTATACATATCCTTTCACTTTAGGATTTAGACTACCCATTGACCTAGTAATCATTGAATTCTGCCGCTTCTTTAATGTATGCCTGGGACAAACTGGTCCTATTGTTTGGAGGGTTATTGCATGCCTTCGTTACCTATATAATTTGGCTTCCCTACCTTTCACCTTTCATCATTTGCTTCATCTTTATTCCCTCAAATTATTTCGTGAAGGGGTATTTTCACTTGTGGCCATAAGCAAGAGGGTATTGGTTAGCCCCGAGGATGATAGAGACTGTGGCTAGTATGCTCGCTTTGTAGTTTCTCCCACAAGCACTTTGGTGGGTGAAGAGAATATGCCCTTTTCAGAAAAATAAAATTTTGCACGTAAGTGTTTTTTCTTTACCTTTTCTTTTCTTTCTTGAAACAAGAAACATTTAATCTCGTGTATACTTTTTCATCAACCATGGAAGTTTTCGAGGAGATTCCTAACTTCCATGCTTGGGTAGAAAAGTTATTGTCAGTTGCCCCTATGGAGAGAAGGTCTTGGAAGTACCTTTCTCAAAGGTTTGGTTGGAAAGTCAAAACACATGGTACCTTTTCTGTTCAATTTCTCTTCTTCGCTTGTGTTGGCTTAGGAGCTTCTTACCAAACTTCTCTCTTTTGTTAGGATTTCCTATTCGTGGTGTCAGTCCCGCGTCTATTTCTTCTACAAGACTTTCTGTATCTCTTGTTTAAGAGAGAATTTTGAGATCTTCATTGAAAAGAAAAGTTGATGGTTCCCGTGGCTCTGAGGGTGAAAAAGAACAGGAAGAGGGTTCTTTAGTGCACAGGCCTCGGGTTAGGAGGCGCGTTATTTCCGATGATAAATCTACCCCTCCTCCAAGTTCAATCCATTCGAGACTTTTAGATGAGCCCGAAAGTCCTACATTAGTGATTTCCGATGAAGAGATGAATATTCCTCCCTGTGATTCTGCTGATCAGTTGTTTATCCGTGATTTTGATAATGAAGCCTTTGGTCCCGTTTCTGAAGAGTTTCCTCTAGCCTCTCTTCAGTGTCAGTCCCCGTTCGTTCTCATGCTCCCCTACCTGAAGTTACTACTACTGTTCCCCCCGTGGCTGCTTCCACCTTCTCTTCTATTCCAGTTGCTACTACTTCTCATGCAGAAGTTGGGCCTTCTAGTAGGAATAAAGCGATGAAGAAGATTATCATTGAGGTTCCTGAGAGTGGGAACTTGCTGAAAAGATCTGGTCAAGCTGATGAATGGTTAAAACCTTTGCTTGGTCCAGTAGAGAAGGTAAAATTGGAGAGTCACGGCTCATTGACTTGGATGAATGATATTGTTCATTCATCTCTGAAGGTTCGAGATTTAAATTTACTTCTTTTCTTTTCCTTGTTGTTGTTTTCTTTTATTTAACCACAACTCTCTTCCTTTCTTTTGTAGATTAATTTAATAGGCACGGAGCTTATGAAAAGGATTGTTCATACCGAGCAACAAGTCATTGATTACCGTACCGAAGCTGACAACTGGAAGGAGCAATTTGAGGGTCTTCAACTGGAGAAGGAAGTTTTGGCTCGAAACTTTGATGGAGGCTAGCCAATAAGGCTTCGACCTGAATGCTGAGATTGCCAAAGCTAAAGAAACGATTGCAAAAAACTCAGCAAAGTCAAAGCTTTTCCTCACCTGAGGTTGATGTTCCCGAAGGTGATGACCCTATTCCTGGTGAAGTTAGTGTTCAAGCCCCTACTCCCCAAGCTGAATCTTCTCTCGTTGCTGATGATGCCACCTTGGATGCCGCCCCTTAGTGTTTTTCAAAACTTAGTTTTATTTGAAACTTTTTGATGGAAAGTTTTTTTTTTCTTTTTGGAATGGATGTTAGTTTTTACCCCTATCTTGTTTTGGGGTTTGATAACAAACAAGTACCTTAGTTTTGGCCAAGTTTAATATATAAATCTTTGCTTATTTTGATGTTGAGTTTTTGTTTTACTCTTTATCTTTTAAACCTGCATTTAAAATGCTTTAATATTTCGTAATTTTGATAGACACGAATTTTTATAAAAGAGGGCCCTTTTATAAACGACATTAATGAAGAAGACGTCTCAACTTCAAATTGGTGTAAATATATGAAAGTAGTAAAAAAAGGAATACTTTGAGGAAGTTTCATGAATAATTTGAGGAAGTTTAATGCTTTGAACTTTTAAATTTTATATAACACTTTTTATGTATACAAACAACTTTTTGTATAACATCTACAATTCTTTCATAACTGTTTTTTCAAAATTTCGGGTCTATTTAGTAAGTCGTGACTAATTATTGCCCTTAACCTATAAACTCGTAGGAACTTAAAATGTATCTTGTGTCTATATTGTATCTTTCCCGCGAGTTTATACCTTATCAAGGCTACTTCAAAAGTGTTTGACTCAGGCTTGTTTTTTTGCTCTTGATTAGCTCTCGACTTTTGACTTTTGGGCTTATCCAGGCTTGAATTCTGACTTTTAGTCTTCTTTGCCTTTATATATATAGTCCCCCAAGTGTTAGAGCTTTGAAGTATGAAATCTCGAGCACTTGATTGTTCCTTCCATTTGATCAATTTTCTGATAAGGAAAAAATATAAAGGGACTCAGAGGTATATATTTAGATGATAACTGCTTAACCCTTTTTATTTCCATCAGAAAGGTTGTAACCTAGACCGAGAATAATTCTATATTCCGCGTGTCTTTCAGGTCTAATGTCATCATTTAGTATGGTCTAGCTTTATGCCTATCATCTAAAATTGTTAGTATAATTTAAAAGAATAAAATAAAATTACAGTTGAGCGATACCTGACCGTGGGTACTTCCTTTGCCTAGAAGTAATACTTCTTTCAATGAACAACATTCCAATTCGACGGTAGTACCTTGCCTTCCATGATTTCCAACTCATAAATCCTTTTTCCAGCGATGCTTTAAATCTTGTAAGGACCTTCCCAATTTGGACTAAACTTCCCTGCACCAGTTACTTTTGTTGTTTGAAAAACCTTTTTGAGAATGAAGTCTCCAATCTTGAAGTATCTGAGATGAGCTTTCCTGTTGTAGTATCGCTCAATAATTTGCTTCTGAGCTTCCATTCTTATTAGAGCCGATTCTCTCTTTTCCTCGAGTAAATCTATATTCGTTCTCATCTCTTCACCATTTGATTCATCAGTTGCTTGTGTAAATCTCGTACTTGGCTCACCTATTTCAACTGGAATTAAGGCTTCAGCACCATAAACAAGTGAAAATTGAGTCTCTCCCGTGCCTGTCTTTGCTGTCGTTCGATAAGCCCATAATACTCCTGGTAACACTTCAGGCCACTTGCCTTTTGATTCCTCTAATCTCTTCTTCAAATTATTAATAATAACCATATTTGTTGATTCATCTTGTCCATTGGCCATGAGGTGATAAGGTGAGGAAGTTATTCATTTAATCTGCTAACTCTGAAAAAGATCTATGACTTTCGTGCCTATGAACTGTGGGCCATTATCACATACGATTTCTCTTGGCACTCCAAATTGGCATATAATGCTTCGCCAAATAAAGTCCATGACTTCCTTCTCTCGTACCTGTTTGAAGGCTCCTGCCTCTACCCATTTGGAAAAATAATCTGTTAATACTAACAACAACTGTACCTTTCCTTTATCTTGTGGCAATGGTTCCATGATATCCACCCCCCACTTCATGAATGGCCATGGGGAAATAACCGTATGTAATAGCTCTGTTGGCGATGCATGTTATTGCCATATCGTTGGCATTTATTGCACTTTGCCACAAAACTTTCTGCATCTTCTTCCATTTTCGGCCAATAGTATCCTCCTCTAATTAAAAATCTTTACCAAGGATCTTCCTCCTGCGTGATTTCCACAATGCCCCCGTGTACTTCTCTCATAACATATTCTGTTTGAGCAGGTCCGAGGCATCTTTCTAAAGGTCCTCCGAACATTTTTCGATATAAATTTTCTCGAATTAAGCAGTAACGGGCAGCTTTTCGTCGAAGTAATTGAGACTCTTTATTGTCTTCAAGTAAGGTTCCATACTGTATAAAATTAATAAATTTGTTTCTCCAGTCCCAAGTTAAATTATTAAAATTTACCTCATTTTTATCTTAGTCGAGTGCTGAATGAAACAAATGTATTGCGATAGCGTTTTCTGCATTTGTTATTTCCGCAACTGACGCGAGATTCGCTAGTGCATCTGCTTCCGCATTCTCTTCCCTGGGTATTTGCACAATTTTCCATGTCTGAAATTGTCTTATCGATTAGCATGCCTTTTCCAAATATTGCTGCATTCGTGCCTCTCTAGCTATATAAGTCCCCTGCATCTGGTTAACTACAAGCTGGAAATCACTTTTAATTATGATTTTCTCTATAGCCAATTCTCGTGCCAGTTCCAAACCTGCAATCACAACCTCGTACTCTGATTCATTATTAGTAATGGAATAGCATTTTATTGCTTGTCTTATACTTTATCCCGAAGGTGGGATTAAAACAATACTTAAATCTGCTCCTTCAACATTCGAGGAGCCATCTGTAAATAGAGTCCATGTACTTGGATTAGATCCGATGAATACCTGTAGTTCCTTTTTTGTTTCAAGAACTATTTCTGTGCCAAAATCCGCTACAACATCTGCTAAAAATTGTGATTTTATTGCAGTTCTAGCTTAGTACATAATATCATATTCACTGAGTTCTATAGCCCATTTAGCTACTCTTCCTAACAATTCTTGTTTATGTAGTATATTCCTTAGAGGGTAAGTAGTTATTACAGAGATGGGATGACATTGAAAATAAGGTCTCAACTTTCTAGATGCCATAACTAATGGTAAAAAAAGTTTTTCTAAGTGAGGATATCGAGTCTCAACATCTAACAAAGATTTACTAACATAATAAATTGGAGATTGTTTACCTTTATCATCTCGTACTAAAATCGCACTTACTATCATTTCTGATACTGCGAGATTGACGGTAGCCTCTCTCCATCCTTTGGTTTAGCTAGCAGGGGTGGATTTGACAAATATGCTTTTAAATCTTTAAGGGCTTGTTGACATTCATCAGTCCACTCAAACTGATTTTGCTTTTTCAATAATGAAAAGAATTTAAAGCTTTTCTTCCGAAGATTTGAAAATAAATCTTCCCAAAGCTGTTATTCTTTCTGTCAGCCTTTGTCCTTTTTTTTGCTCATGAGTATATTTAGAATTTCTTCAATGGCTTTGATCTGTGCAAGGTTCACTTCAATACCTCTGTTAGATACAAGGAAACCTAAAAACTTACCTGAAGCCACGCCAAAGGCACATTTTTCTGGATTTAATTTCATATTATATTTGTGAAGAATTTCAAAGGTGTTGAAAGTGATCTCCTGCTCGAGAAGATTTGACTGGCATATCATCGATATAGACTTCCATAGTTTTTCCCAAGTGTTCTTGAAATATTTTGGTCACCAATCTTTGATACGTGGCCCCAGCGTTTTTCAAATCAAAAGGCATAACTTTATAATAATAAGTCCCCCTGTCTTTAATAAATGAAGTTTTTTTTCTCATCTAGGGGATCCATCTTTATTTGATTATAACCTGAATATGCATCTAAAAAACGCAACAGCTCATGACCTGCGATAGAATCAATCAATTGATCTATATGTGGTAAAAGGAATGAATCTTTTTGGTAAGCTTTATTTAAATCAGTATAATCTACACAACCCCGCTATTTCCTTTCTTTTTGAAACTGCCACATTATTAGCTAACCAGTTCGGGTATTTTACCTCCCGTATTGAACCGATTTTTAAAAGTTTTTGTACCTCATCCTGAATCACTTGAGTTTTAAAAGAGCGTAGCTTCCTATTTTTTTGCTTGACATGTAGGTAGGAGGGATCTTCATTCAGTTTGAGGGTCATCTCCTCCGGAGGTATACTTGTCATATCTGAATGTGACCAGGCAAAACAATCTGCGTTAGCGTTTAAAAATTCAACTAACTTACCTCTCATTTCTGGGCTCAGCTTCACTCCAATATAAACTTTTCGGTCTGGCCATTGCTCGAATAGTACAATAGCTTCGAGTTCTTCAATTGTTGTTTTGATGTTTTCATTCTCCTCTGGTTCTTCAATAACATCAGGTCTGAAATTTACATCTGTTTGCCTTGAGCCACTTTCAGCTGAGATCTGATTTACCATATCTTCGACGGGATTCTTGCTCGTATCTTCATTCATCGTGCGCGAATCTACCACTGAATTGATATTTTTAGAAACCTGTTGATCTCCGCGGATTTGCCAAATTCCCCATTGTGAAGGAAACTTAATGACTTGATGTAACGTAGATAGTACAACATCTATGTCATGAATCCATGGCCTCCCAAGAATCATATTATAAGCCATGTCCGTGTCTATTACTTGGAATTTTGTATCTTGATAACTCCTTCTACAAATGTGGTAAGCACTATCCCCCCTTTTGTAATAACGGTTGAATTATGGAATCCAGATAAGGATCGTGCTTTTGGTACTATCTTGTCGTCCATTTGCATTTCATTCACCACTCTTAGAAGAATAATATTCACGGAGCTACCTGGATCAATCAAAACTCGTTTTACATTAGTATGATATATAAGTAAAGATATCACCAGTGCATCATTGTGAGGGATTATCAAGCCATCTGCATCTGCATCTGCATCATCAAATGTTATACTATCTTCTTCCAAAACTTGGCGAACTCACTTCCTGTGGGTCACAATGAATTTCGACGTCTTTTTCGCAACTGTGTATGTTACACCATTGACTTCTTCCCCTCCGCTTATCACGTTAACTGTTCTTTTTGGAGATAGAGGTTTTGGAGGTTCTTGTCTATTTTTCATATAAGATTGCTTGCCTTTCTCGCTAAACAAGTCGGTTAAATAACCTTGCTTTAGCAAATGCTCTACTTCACCTTGTAATAATCTGCAATCCGGTATTTTATGGCCATGGTCATTATGAAACTCGCACCAGAAATCTGGGTTTCTTCTGCCTGGGTTTGATCTCAATTATTTTAGCCACTGCACCTTATCTTTCACACTCCTTAAAACAGCTACCAACTCAGATGTGCTAATATTGAAACTGTAATCATTAACCCTTGTATTCGTGTTGGTATCTTTATCACGTACATCTCGTTATTTTTTGAACCTGGANTTTATTTTGGTCACTGCACCTTATCTCCCATACTCCTTAAAACAACTACCAACTCAGATGTGCTAATATTGAAACTGTAATCATTAACCCTCGTATTCGTGTTGGTATCTTTATCACGTACATCTCGTTATTTTTTGAACCTGGATGATGATCCCGCATCTTTGTTCCTCGATTTAGGGTCAGACCGTACATTTTCTGGTTTGGACCGTGAGTCCCGCCCCGCGGGTTCTATATAAGGCTCGTACCTATTTTTACCGGACCTTTTTTCAGTCTCTGACCGCCTTGAATTTGTTCTTTCATCAACCCTTGATTGTGCGACGATGTCTTCTTCAATCCGTATCTTGGTATTGTACCTGTTATATACATCGTTCCATGTTGTAGCAGGGAATTCTCGTAAGCTTTCCTTGAGTCTTCTCGTGGCTTCTGAGCTCTTTTCATTCAAATTACTTGCGAACGCCATGGCTGCCCAATTATCAGGTACTCGTGGAAGAATCATTCTTTCACGTTGAAATCTATCCACAAATTCCCTGAGTAACTTAGTATCTCATTGTTTTACCTTAAATATATCTTCCATCCCTTTTTCAACTTTTTGAGCTCCCGAATGTGCTTTTATGAATAAACCTGCAAGCTCAGCAAAAGATTTAATAGAATTTTCAGGTAAAAGAGAATACTATGTTAATGCCTCTTTCGTGAGTGTTTCTCTAAATGTTTTGACTAAAACTGACTCAATTTCTTGTTTGGTCAAATCATTACCTTTTACGCCTGTTGTGAATGCAGTTACGTGATCTCGTGGGTCAGTTGTTCCATCATATTTTGGGATGTCAGACATTTTGAACTTCTTAGGAATGGGCAGTGGGGCCGCGCTCGGCTTCTAAGGCTGTTCTGAATATTTATCGATATCCACACCTTTAGTCACATGTGGTACGCCAAATATTTGTTCTATGCAGTTGTTTTTCTCTTTCATATGTTTCTGCAAAGTTAGTACCAAATTTTGTAAATCAGAGTTATTTGGTGTACCTGACCTCCCATCACATGATTCATTGGGAGTTCCTCCGCTTCCTGAATTGGCAAGCCCCGAGCGTGGATTTTCTATAGTTGCCGTATTATTTGGGGGAGGAGTTGGTGGTGCAGTTGGCAATCCCCTAACAAAAGCTTGGAGAGCATTGTTCANAGTTATTTGGTGTACCTGACCTCCCATCACATGATTCATTGGGAGTTCCTCCGTTTCCTGAATTGGAAAGCCCCGAGCGCGGAATTTCTATAGTTACCATATTATTTGGGGGAGGAGTTGGTGGTGCTGTTGGAGATTTTAAAGTGAAAAATGATTAATGTTATCATCCCAAGTAGTTTGACGTATATAGTGATGAGAAAAAGAAAATCAGAGAAATAATGTACGTAACAATCCGATCGGTCGTCGTTCGGCGGCTTGAAGCCTTGAGTAGCTTCACTTCATGTTTTAGGACTTGTACATGTGGTCGGAATTGAATTTCGGAAGATCGAAGTCGTTTCGAAAGGAAAATTCTCGGAAGCTTTAAGTTGGGAGAGTTGACCAAGTGTTTTACTTTTGAGTAAACGACCTCGGAATCGAGATTTAAAGGTACCAATAGGTTCGTATGATGATTTTGTATTTGGACATATGTTCGGGTTGGGTATCGGGTCGACCGGGAGTATTTTGGTGCTAATTATGGAAGGTTGGCATTTTTAAGGTATAATTTTTTTTGAGTTTGATTTGAAGTGGACTTTGGTGTTATCGATGTCCGTTTGAGGTTCCGGACCTTGGAATAGGTTCGTATCGTGATTTATAACTTGTACGTAAAGTTTGGCGTCATTCTGAAATATTTAAGTATGGATCGGATACGTTCGTTGAAGTTTGAATGTTTGAAAGTTGAAAGAAGGTTTCGATCGTCGATTCATAGTTTTGATGTTGTTTGAACTGATTTCGGGTGTGTTTCGGGATGATTTCAAACCAAGTTTGGATGATTGTTGTTGTTGGTTTTCTGGGCATCTGGTTTCCCCTTCCGCGATCACGAGGAGAGGGATGCGATCGCGAAAGTTCAAGTTTGGAGGGTGAGCATTTGCTCTACGGTTTGCAAAATTAAGGTTGCGATCGCGAAGCTTGGAAGGGTTGTGCTACGTGAACGCGTGAGAGGAGACGCGTTCGCGAAGAAGGAAGGGAAGGCCTGAGAATTTCCACGTGTTGTTATTAGCGATCGCGTGAGGCTGTCCGCGATCGCGTAGATTTGGGTTGGAGAACATCGCGTTCGCGACTAGTTGTCTGTGTTCGCGTAGGCCATTTTTTGAGGGCAGTGAATTTTGGCCTTCGCGATCGCGAGGGTACTTTCGCGAACGCGAAGAGGACGGGACCTGGGCAGATTATTTTAAGTCAGGATTTTGCTCATTTCTCTCTTGGTTTGGGAGATATTTGGAGAGATTCAAAGGGAGATTTTCTTAATCCATTGCAAGGTAAGTAATTCCATGATATTGTAAGATAATTACATGGATTTTATAAGGAGTTAACATGGAAATTTGTGGAAACATTTTGGGATTTCGAAGAAAAATCTAGAAATAATAATTTTTGATCTTGACCACGACTTTGGAAATGGAATTAGGAATAAATTATATATTTGAGTTTGTGGTGTTATGGATAAAGTTTGTTTTCGAAAAGTTTCAGAATCAGGACACGTGAGCCCAAGGGTTGACTTTGTTGACTTTTCGAGCGGTGTTGAGAATCATTATAAATTATTAAATTATACGTATTGGAGTATATTTTGATTGAGTTATACATTGTTTGACTAGTTTCAGATCATTTGGCTTTGAATTTAAGAGTTAGAGAGGCATTGGAGCCGGTTATAGAACTTTGGAGCTCGGTAAGTCTCCTATCTAACCTTGTGATGGAGAAACTACCCCCTAGGAGATGTAATTGTTATGTGCTACTAGTTGTGAGTGCTACGTACGCACGAGGTGATGAGATTCCGTACGTAGCTAAAACATATTTATGTCCGAATAGACTTAGAACTTTATCATGTAATATTTAAATTATTTGAACTCATTCTGCTGGCTTAATTAATTGAATTTATAATTGAAATTTGATTTGGAAAGACATATATACTTATTAGGCCGAGCCTTATCACCTTGAGTTGTTGGCAAGTTATATGAGAAATGGTAAAGATTATATTCACTTTATGCTTATGTACTATATTGTAAGCAAGTGTCTCGTAATTCGGTAAGTTCCTTCCTTTCTTGTGGAGCGGGTCAAACGTCTCGGCAGTATAATAGATGCATCTATGGTTCGCGCTGGTCGACCCTTGGCGGTGTACACATTATTCGAGATCGGGTCATACGACCTCAACATAATCGTGTGTTATATCGCTAGCAGTCTGAATATTTATGAGATTATCCTTTCACTGATGCTGGGCATTTTATATGGTATTCCTCATTCATTTGATATTGGCACTTTATATTTTCCGAGCTGTTGAGTTAGGATACCAGATTGAGAAGTTTATATTGTTAAAAGAAATTTTGAAAGAATATGTTGGTTACCGTTTTATCTCATTATTGTTGTTGTGCTTTATATCTGCTTACGATTTATCATATTGCTTTATTGGACCTCTAGTAAGTGTCGATGTCGACCCATCATCACTACTTATTCGGAGTTAGGCTAGATACTTACTGGGTACGCGTTAATTTACGTACTCATGCTGCACTTCTGCACTAAATATGCAGGATCAGCCATGTTCATTTGGTGGTCATCATGACGCGTAGGCGCACCTGCGGAGCAGACTTTATGGTAAGCTGCATTCCAGGCTACGTATCGCAGCCCACAGACTCTCCATCGTACTATTTACCTTATTCGGTCTTATTTACATTCGAGACAGATATTGTATTATTATTGTACTCCTTAGAAAATGCCCATGCACTTGTGACACCGAATTTTGGGATACTCTAGTAATTGTTTATGGTTCGGCTTGATATTGTCATTTTTTATTTTATATCTTACCGACATTTTAAGTATTCATTATTTCTAAACGCATTCATGTCTCCACCTAACAAGATTTATGATTTCAAAAATAATAAAATGAGTAATTAAGTTGTTAGTTCACCGTTGGCTTGTCTAATGA
>AWOL01S0120403.1:0-12832 GCA_000715115.1 Nicotiana otophora
GAAAGCAGATTGCTCAACGATAGAAATGACCTCAGTGGGTCCCAACAAGATAAGCATGTAGCCAAAACATGGCTTCTAACATAATCACAGCTCGATAGCTCTAGTACATAGAGATTGCATGAGTTTAGACAAGTTCAGGTAACTACACAGTACCATAGAAATAAAGGAAATCACAGTTCACATGGTTCATGCCCATACACCCATCACCTAGCAATGCGTCACCTCAAAACCAAACACATAACACATATATTCAGGGTTCATGCCCTCAGTTCCAAGATCAGAAGAGTTACTTACCTCTAACAAGCAAATACCAATGCCGAGAAAGCCAAGCGATGCTCAAAATATGCCATATCGCGTGTTCTGACCTCTGAACAGCTCGAAACTAACCAAAAACAACTCAAGTACATCAAACAATGCAAAAGGAACCAATCCCGATAAAAAAAGATCAAATCTTGAATCAAAAGCCAAAATACGGCCAACAGCCCAACCCGAGCCTGCACCTCGGAACCCGAAAAGCTTTACAATCGAACAACCCATTGCATTACGAGTCCAACCATACTAGTTTCACTCAAATCCGACTCCAATTCGATGTTGAAAACTCCAAATTTCATATTATAAATCTTTAGGCCATAACCCCCAACTTCCTCTTTAAAATTCACAATCCAATTACCAAAAATAAAGGTAGATTCGTAATATAAATTCAAAAATGAGTAGAGGACATTTAGCCCAGTCAACAATATGAAAATCTCTTCAATAATCGCCTCCATCCGAGCTCCATAGCTCCCAAAATGATGAAAGAACCAAAAACCCTCGATAATATAGCTTTTGCCCAGCAATTCCGCGTTTGCGTACAATTCTCGCATCTGCAACCACCACTTTTGCAGAAAAACTTCACTCCTACAAAAAATAGATTTTCCCAGCAACCCCCGCACCTGCGGTATGAAACTCCGCATCTGCGAAGACCCTCGCACCTGCGCTTCAACTCGACGCACATGCGCATTCGCGCCTGCGCCCTTTTCTCCGCTCCTGCGGGCCTCCTCGTCCAGCTCTCATCCCACTTCTGTGACTGCATTTACACTTCTGCGACTGCATTGTCGCTTCTACGACCATCGCACCTGCGCAAACCAGCTGCAGGTGCGATCACACCAGAACCAGCAACTTAACAAAAATCCAAAAATGAAATGAAATGATCCAAACCTCGTCTGAAACTCACCCGAGCCCCTCGGGACCCCGTACAAACATTCCAACAAGTTCCATAACATAATACGGACTTACTCGAGGCCTAAAAACACACATAACAATATTACAACGATGAATCTCACCTTAAATCGAAATCTATGAACTTTGAACTTTCAAATTCAATAACTTGTGATGAAACATAGCACATCAATCCTGAATGACTTCAAATTTTGCACACAAGCCCTAAATGACATAACAGAGCTATTACAATTTCCAGAATCAGATTCCGACACTGATATCAAAAAGTCAACCCCCCCGGGTCAAACTTTCCAAAAATGCAACTTTCACCATTTCAAGCCTAATTCCACAACGGACCTCCAAATAATTTTTCAGACACGCTCCATAGTCCAAAATCACCATACGGACCTGTTGGAATCATCAAAACTCCGTTCCGATTTCAAATTCTCAAAATGTCATACTTGGTCAACTCTCCCAATTTAAAGCTTCAATAATGAAATCCATTCTTCCAATTCAATTTCGAATAACCTGAAAATCAAAATCGATGATTCACATATGTCATAATGCATCATACGGAGCTACTCATACCCTTAAACTACTGAGCGAAGTGCAAATGCTCAAAACAACCGGTTGGGTCTTTACATAAGTCACGCTTGTATCTGTTTCACAAAGTAAATGTCCTGTTTCGGCTAGGAAAAGGTGATTTAGACTAGGCCTGATCCTACTTGGTATAAATACATGGAAAAACATTATTTTAGGGACTTTTGACATAATTTAGACCTAAGGAGGCTAAGGAGGAGTTGGAGAAACATAAGCACAAGAATTGCATCGTTCAATCCTCACTCAAGACCCGAGTTTGGATCAATTTATGTTTTCCTCTACTTAAACATATTTGTGATGAGTTTCCCCATATCTATGGAGTAGTTCCCTTTAGGGTTTGATGGATTTGGTGTATTGATATTTATTTGTGGATTATAACTCTAGTTTTATGTATTGAAGTGTTTTTAGATGATTTAATCGTTGCATCTACATTCATTTGTTCATGTAATCAAGAGAGGCATAACTTGTGATATCATTATATTATATTGTTGGTTGAGTTCATAAATTCTTCTTATTAATCGAAAGAGGCTAGTTGAATTATTTATTAAATCTAGTTAGGAGAATAATCGGAAGAGATTTTCTTAAAGACTAATCTATTATGCTTTCTTGCATATCTTCACGTTCTTAAATTGGTTCATCTTGTGAGGTTAAGACTTAATCGAGAGAGGAGTTTTTGATGAACGTTTGAACTAATAATCTAGTGAATTCGAGAGACTCATTTGAACATTAGAAGTGAATTATCTAGAGTTAAATCCAAAACAATTATCTTGTACCTATCCTACCAAAACCCTATCTTCTCCCACTGATAACCTTCTTTCCTTACTCATTGTTACGATTGTCACTAGTCAATAGCTTTAGATTCTTAATTAATTTTAGTTTTTAATCATATAAATCTCAGTCGATGATCATCTTGGATAGAAATCAAGCTATAAACTACAAGAACGCTGTTTAAATCCAATCTATATGGATACGATATTATATTATACTATATTCGACTAGTAAGCATATTTAAGTGTGTGTTTTGCGCTCGGCAAATTTTCCAAAATGATAAAACTAGGAGCGCATTCAAAACATATAGGACCTTCACATAAAGTCAATAAATGACTCAAGTTTTCCTCCACACGTAAGCATTAAATTGAACGCATGCAGGCAATTTCAAATTAGAACACGTTAAATTCATTAAGTTCTATAAACATGGTCTCTATGTGATTCTGATTTCCACAATTGTACAGGCAACACTGCAACTTTAGACTAATGCATTGGTAGATTAAAAGTGTTGCAGGTCCTATTGGCATGATCTCTAATTGTTTGTACAATGAGGTGGTGCAACTGTTTGAAGGCTCGGATTTAACAGCGCTGATTTTATAAACATGCTTCTTAGGCGGGTGACAGTATCTAATAGGAGGGATTTCTAATGATTGACAATCAAATCTGATTTAATAATACTTCATCCCTATAGGCATGTCATCTAAGTGCGGCAGTACAACGAAGCAGCAAAAGTAGTCAATTAATTGATTAAGATCGTGTAGTTATGATATCTGGGTGCGTAGTGCAATAAAAGCAATAGAAGCGACTGATTGATTGATTAGTTGAAGCCCTATAAACCTGTTCTAGATTAGCGAAGCATGTGTTATTGCATCATATAGGCATGTTGTCTAAGTATGCATAGTAGTAAATTGGGCCTGAGCAACAACAACCGGTTGGGCTGGTAGTACCCCCGGTGTCTGAAGTCCCTGTACCACCTGCTCTGGAGTGCAAGCTACGGGAGTCTGAGTACCTCCCCTGGCCTGCAAAGTGGCTAGTGCGGACTGAACAAAAATCGCCTGAGTACATGAACATCTATACAGTAACAAAGTCTGAAAACTTAATGAAAACATCACAACTTAAATACATAATTTCCCAAAACCCGGGTGGCACTAAGTACATGAGCATCTATATAGTAACAAAGTCTGAATAAAACATTATCTAAGAGAGTAGAATAGTACAAATAGAACTATATGATAAAGGAGGATAGTAAAGGACTGCGGAGGCCAAATCAGCTACCTCGAGGATCTCCGAAGTGAATGATAGCTCCAAGTCATCCACCATCATACCCAAAAGCACCTGGATCTGCACACAAAGTGTAGGGTGTAGCATGAGTACAACCAACTCAATAAGTAACAAGTCTAGCCTTTTTGCTGAAAGTAGTGACGAGCCTCACAGGTACAGACCAATTACAAAAATACAGTAGAGAAATGTAGACATGCTTTCAAGTTTAAGAGTTAAAGCTCAAACAGGTAAGATATGTCAACTGAAATAAGAAATAATACGTCTCGATATCTACATGTCAGTTATGTATGCCAACTGAAATACAAAAAATACTGATGAAATCTTATGCATACTCACAGAGGTATCAATCACTCAGTCCTCCCATGAACTTCATCCTCGCAGTTGCTCGTTCCTCGCGGTCACTTAATCCTCACAATCACTCAATCCTCCCAATCGCTTGGCACTCACTCTCAGCACTCGCACTCGCACTAAGTAGGTACCTGCACTCACTGTGGGTGTGCAAACTCCGAAGGGGCAGATCCAGCCCAAGCGCTATAATAAGCCAATCATGGCTTGAATAAGTAAAGCCTACTAAGGCGTGCAACCCGATCCCATAAATATCCTTATAATCAGGCCCTCGGCCTCACTCAGTCACCAATCTCTCCAGTCTCTTGGGCTCACAATGTCATGAAAATCAGCCCAAACGATGACGATATTAGGTATAAATAAATGGCAACAAAGGCTAAGACCTGATATGAGGATGATAGATATGACTGAGTATATGACAGAAAATTAAGCAAGTATTTTAACACCAATACGACCTCTAAGGGTCCCAACAGAACCAACATATAGTCTAAGCATGATTTCTAACATGAATCCAATTTCTCTAACACATGGAAAATATACAAATAACAACAAGGTTATTCAACTATACAGTTCTACTGAATCGATCGATTCACAATTCCTACTGTACACGCCCACATGCCCGTCACCTAGTATGTGCGTCACCTCAACATCAACCACATATCACGTAATTCAGGGTTTCTTGCCCTCAGAACAAAGTTTAGAAGTGTTACTTACCTCAAACCGTGCAAATCTCTACTCCAACAAGCCCTTGCCTAGCGAATCGGCCTCTGAATGCCTCGAATCTAGCCAAAAACAATTTGATACAATAAACTCAAGCTATAGGAATCAATACATATGAAAATGTTAAGTTCTTAAACAAAATTCAAAAAGTCAACTCAAAAGTCAACCCTCGGGCCCACGTATCGAAATTCGATAAAAGTTACATAATCCGAACACTCATTCAACCACGAGTCACTCAAATCTCCAAATTTTAATCTCTCCAATCCCTAGCCTAAAACTCCAAAAATTCCACCTCAAAAACACACAAACTATGTGGGAAATTCAATAGGGAAACAATATTATTGAATAAAAATGATCACCAGTGACTTACCTCAAGAAACCCCTCAAAATCCCTCTCAAAACTTGCCATAGGCCGAGCTTGCAAAGTCCAAAATGATTAAAAATCGTGAAACCCTTGAACTAATATTGTATCTAGAGGTCTTCACTTCTGTGGACCATTTACCCGCACTTGTGGTCCCGCATGCGTGACAAAAACTTTGCTTCTACGATACCCGCTCAACCCCCGACCATGCGCACTTGTGGCTAGTTCCCCGTAACTGCGGGTGTGCTTCTGCGAGGTCTCGTACGCTTCTCCGGAGACTGTTTCCACGTGCCCCCTTTATACCTGTGACCTATTTCTGCATCTGCATTCTCTTAGGTGCAGACCAAATCATCGCACCTGCGATCATTACCAAACTTCCATCCATCGCATGATATGATGAATCAATAAATAACAACAGAGACTGAGATATGATATGTAATGACATGAATATGACTGAGTATGAATTTTAAATTTAAAACAAATAATTCACAGCAATATGACCTCTGTGGGTCCCCATAATACTGGCACATAGCCTCAACATGATTTTTAATATGCTTTTTAGCTCAATTTCTTCAACACATAAAACCTCATGGAAAATGCCAAGATTATTTAATTACAAAATTCCATATAAATAATTATGTCACAATTTCTATAGTGCACGCCCACACGCCCGTCACCTAGCATGTGCATCACCTTCCAACAATTCACATAACACATATATTTAGAGTTCATACGCTCAGTTCCAAGATTAGAAGAGTTACTTACCTCGAACAAGCCAAATCCAATGTCGAGCAAGCTAAGCAATACTCCAGAAATTCCATTTTGTGTGTATCAACTTCCAAACGGCTCGAATCTAGTCACAATTAATTTGATTCAGTCCACAAAATTTATAGGAATTAATTCCATATCAAAATACTAATACTTTTCCACAAAATCTGAAATTACGCCCCAAAAATCACTCGTGGGGCCCACGCCTTGAAATCCGACAAAACTCATAAAATATGACAACCCATCCAATTACAAGTTCAAACATACTAATTTCACTCAATTCCGACTCCGAATGGGTATTCAAACTCGAAAAATTCGTTTTGTGACATTATAGAAATTTCCTTCTATTTCTCTTGAAGATTCAATAATCTTACACCAAATATGAAGATTAATTCATGAAATATAACCACAAGGGAGCCAAGAACACTTACTCCAAGTTGTGTGAAACATATCCTCTCCAAAATCGGAAAATGAGTGAATATCACGAAACCCCGAATTTAATCTTCTGCCCCAGCGATTTCCGCATCTACGGACAAGGGATCACACCTGTGACCCTCGCTTCTGCGGACAAAATGCGCGCCTGCGGAAACAGCCAACCTTCTCAAATCTCGCATCAGCGGCACCCTCATACCCCTTCACAGATGCGGCCTCGCAGATGCAGAAATTTCTTCGCACCTGCGAGCACTGCCCAGTTCCACTCCTGGCCGTTTCTGCCACTGGTTGCGCGCGAGTGCGGCTTCGCACCTGCGATCAAAAGCTTCGCAGGTGCGATCACACCAGTAGGCAGCAGTTCCAGCATTTCCTTAAGTCAGAATTTGATCCGTTAACTATCCGAAACTCACCGGAGGCCCCCGGGACCTCAGCCATATACACCAAAAAGTTCCAAAACACACCACAGACCTACTCGAGGCCTCAAATCACATCAAACAACCTCAAAAATACCAATTACACACGGATTCAAGCCTAATAAATTTCGAAATTTCCAAATTCTACACACGACACCGAAACCTATCAAATCACATCCCATTGACCTCAAATTTTGCACACAAGTCACATTTCACATTATGGACCTATTCAAATTTCCAGAATCGGATTCTGACCCCGATATAGAAAAGTCAACCCACGGTCAAAATTTCCAAAAATTCAAATTTCGGCAATTCAAGCCTAATTCCACTACGGACCTCCAAATCATTTTCCGGATATGCTCCAAAGCCCAAATTCACCATACGGAGCTATTGGAATCATCAAAACTCCATTCCAGGGTCCTTTACACATAAGTCGACATTCGGTCACTATTTTAACTTAAGTTTTAAACCTTGGAACTGAGTGTTCCAATTCATTCCAAAACCTCACCGGACCCGAACCATTTACCCCGACAATTCACACAACTGTAAAGTACAATTTGAGCAGTAAATGGGGAAACGAGGTTGTAATACACAAAACGACCGGTCGGGTCACAATTATACCCCCAAACCATACACTAAGCTCGCAATCATTCTCTTGACACTCAAGTCAACTTTCTTAGCCAGATTTAAATTCAAATCTCCATCCATACGCCATGCTGGCAGAAAAGAAACTCTCCACTCACATATAAGGAACATACCCATGTAGATTACTCCACAAGGGATAACCCACCTGCTTAGCCTAAAATTGGTATCCTATTATACCCTTTCACAGTCACAATTACTATGCAATCACTTAATCTTTCCAAGTCCAAACATATTAACAAGACATGAGAATTTTGTTTGTCCCAAGATTTAACAATGTGAAAGATTCTTCAAAATACTCATACTCGAGACTGTACATCGCATCAAATTAAAAATCAAGCACCCAATGGCCCTTCCTTTACATTTCAAGAAAACACTTCTCGTCATATTCCAATCATCTTAACACATCCCGTGGTCACATCATACCCATCACACCGCCATTATGCTGCTCATCGAGCCACAAATTCCACTCGTAGGAAAATTACCCGACATACGAGTCCAAATGTACAAGTTATAACTGAAGCTACCGAGCTTAAGCTACGGTCTAAACCTGGCCTCAAGTCCTCCAGAGTGGCCCATCACCAAAACATATAATACACATCTCGAACCTCGTTCACATAATCACAAGTCGGCGATGCACAACTGATATTTAGCGCTCAGGTGTGCATACGAATACGTGGAATGAATTCAAAGAGTTATGTCTCAAGTTGAATCAATCTCGCATGATAAGGAAAGAAGGATTGGAAGTATATATCCTAAATGCCATGTATCCTCTCTAAGATAAGTATGGACGTCATCACACCGATCCGCAAGACTCTACTAGAAACTTGCTCATGACTTGTAGAACCTATGAACCTATAGCTCTGATACCGGCGGATCTGTCACGACCCAAAATCCAACTAGTCATGATGGCACCTAATCCAACCTGTTAGGTAAGCCAATTAACAACTATCCAATTCCAATCATAATTATTAAAACAATTTAAGTAAATAAAGGTCTTAATTTTATACAATCCCCAAGAACCAGTAGTACAAATCATGAGCTTCTAAGAATAGAGTTTACAAGGCGGAAGTGAAATAAATACATAGTATGTTTGAATAGTGCATAAACAGAGCTTTTATAAATCTAAGGCTACCATGAACAAGAGGAAGCTAAAACAGGAATGCAGGTACATCTTCAAATCCCGCAACCATGGAGCACAGCAACAACAGCAGCCAAGATCTTCACGCAATGTGCAGAAGTGTAGTATTAGTACAACCGACCACATGTTCTGAGTAAGTAACAAACCTAGGCTTAGGTTGAATGTAGTGACGAGCTTCCACCAAGGTCAGGTCCAAAACCAATAGTCCACAACAGTCAATAACAATGTAAAACAAATAATACAAGAAGTAAATTAGAAATAAAATGCTCAGCTAAATCGTGATTTCAAAAGTAATAATTCTTCCTTTCAAGTACATTAGTAAAAACCCAAATCGTTTACCGAAGTTGCCAAAAATATGAATAAGTTTGAAAACAATAATTTATCCCAAAAATCCTTTTAATAATAAATGAGATGTTTCATTTTCCTTCCAGATAACCCGCGTAAAAACAAATGCATCACTATGCCCATCTGTATGTCATGTATGTATGCCAATGCAATGGAACTCAGTGATAAAATCATAAACAACCCCTCGGGCAGACCTCACAATCACTCGTATACAGCCCCTCGGGCTCACCTCACAATCACTCGTAAACAGCCCCTCGGGCATACCTCACCATCTCTCATGCCTCCCAGTCACTCAGCACTCGGCACTCGGCACTCGCACTCAATAGGTACCTGCGCTCACTGGGGGTGTGTACAGACTCCGGAGGGTCTCCTTCAGCCCAAGCGCTATAATCCGCACGGACAACTCACTTGTTATAATAATATCTGGATCCGCACGGCCAACTCACGTGATGTACGGACGACTCACGTGCTATAATAATATCTGAATCTGCACGGCCAACTCACGTGCTATAATAAAGCCTATAAGGCTTGCTGCAGGCGAGCNACTATAATAATATCTGAATCCGCACGGCCAACTCACGTGCTATAATCAAGCCTATAAGGCTTGCTCCAGGCGGGCAGCCCCGATCCACATAATAATAAAAATATATATATACATAACCAACATGGCCTGCTGCGGCGTGCAATCCGATCCCAAAAATATCCTCACAATCAGGCCCTCGGCCTCCCTCAGTCATCAATCTCTCCAGACTCTCGGGCTCAGAATGTCATGAAACTTGCCCAAAATGATGATATGATAAATCAATAAATAGCAACAAAGACCGAAATATGACATGTAATGACATGAATATGACTCAGTATGAATTTTCAATTTAAAACAAATAATTCACAGCAATATGACCTCTGTTGGTCCCCATAATACTGGCACATAGCCTCAACATGATTTTTAATCTGCTTTTCAGCTCAATTTCTTTAACACATAAAACCGCATGGAAAATGCCAAGATTATTTAACTACAAAATTCCATAGAAACAATTATGTCACAATTTCTATAGTGCACGCCCGGATGCCCATCGCCTAGTATGTGCATCACCTCCCAACAATTCACATAATACATATATTCAGAGTTCATACCCTCAGCTCCAAGATTATAAGAGTTACTTACCTCGAACAAGCCAAATCCAATGTCGAGCAAGCTAAGCAATGCTCCAAACATTCCATTATGCGTGTATCAACTTCCAAACGGCTCGAATCTAGTCACCATTAATTTGATTCAGTCCACAAAATTTATAGGAATTAATTCCATATCAAAATACTAATACTTTTCCACAAAATCTGAAATTACGCCCCAAAAATCACCCGTGGGGCCCACGTCTTGAAATCCGACGAAACTCATAAAATATGACAGCCCATCCAATTACAAGTTCAACCATACTAATTTCACTCATATCCGACTCCGAATCGGTATTCAAACTCGAAAGATTCGTTTTGTGACATTATAGAGATTTCCTTCTATTTCTCTTGATGATTCAATAATCTTACACAAACATGAAGATTAATTCATGAAATATAACCACAAAGGAGTCGATAACACTTACCCCAAGTTGTGTGAAAAATATCCTCTCCAAAATCGCCCAAACCGAGCTCCAAAATCGGAATATGAGTGAAAATCACAAAAACCCCGAATTTAAGCTTCTGCCCAGTGATTTCTGCATCTGCGGACAAGGGATCGAACCCGCGACTCTCGCTTCTGCGGACAAAATGCGCGCCTACAAAACACCCAGCCTTCTCAAATCTCGCATCAGCGGCGCCCTTCTTGCGTCTGCAGGCTCGCAGATTCGCATGTGAATAGCCGGCCTCGCACATGCGGAAATTTCTTCGCACCTGTGTGCACTGCCTATTTCCACTCTTGACCGCTTCTACGACTGGTTGTGCACACGTGCGGCTTCGCACCAGCGATCAAAAGCTTCACAGGTGCAATCACACCAGTAGGTAGCAGTTCCAGCATTTCCTTAATTCTGAATTTGATCCGTTAACCATCCGAAACTCACCCGAGGCCCCTAGGACCTCAACCAAATACACCAAAAACTCCTAAAACATACCACTGACCTACTCGAGGCCTTAAATCACATTAAACAACCTCAAAAATACGAATTACACACAGATTCAAGCCTAATAAATTCCGAAATTTCGAAATTCTACAAACGATGGAGAAACCTATCAAATCACGTCCCATTGACCTCAATTTTGCACACAAGTCACTTTTCACATTACGGACCTATTCCAATTTCCAGAATCGGATTCCGACCCCGATATCAAAAAGTCAACCCCTCGGTCAAACTTCCCAAAAATTCAACTTTCGGCAATTCAAGCGTAATTCCACTACGGACCTTCAAATAATTTTCCGGATATGCTCCTAAGCCCAAAATCACCATACGGAGCTATTGGAATCATCAAAACTCCATTCCTGGGTCGTTTACACATAAGTCGACATCCGGTCACTATTTTAACTTAAGCTTTAAACCTTGGAACTAAGTGTTCCAATTCATTCCAAAACCTCACCGGACCCGAACCATTTACCCCACAAATTTCACACAACAACTGTAAAGTACAATTTGAGTAGTAAATGCGGAAACAAGGTTGTAATACTCAAAACAACCGGCCGGGTCCTTACAGGATCGAAGTAGGGAAAAATCCGTATGATATTCTTGAGAAAGATTATACCAGCCTTCTTTAGAATTGGAAACAAAGTCGCGTTGGCAAGATGTTTAAGGAATTTTTCCTTGCATTCTTGAATTCTTCCTTGGATTTTTGTTCAAGCTAAATGTCACATTACTAAGGATGCTAATATGCAAATTCTTGTTTTGAATTTGCTGGAGTGAATTAGAGAGGTTAAAGAGATATCCACATCTCTTTAAGTGAATTATAGAATGGATTTTAATGTCTTGGGGGTGTGGGCCCCACCTTTCAAGACTTTTGTCACATTTCTTCCATAAATGTGCCACCTTTCACTCTTTATTAAGAGTCGTTAGATGGGAAGGGGGAGCTGCCACGTTTGGGGTTCTTTAATTATCCAAAGATTTTAATTAATCTCCCACTAAAAGTGATTAATTACCCATTTATCCACATAATTAAGAATTATCTCAAATTACTTAAAATACTACTCACTTTTAACATACCTCATACACCTTACTATCATGATTATGTGGTACCTTGTATGGTACTAGTCCATAAATAGAGGGTATTATAGCTTGGACCGTATTTTATCCCAAATTATCAAACTTCGACGAAAACTCACTTTTTTCGATTCGCTTATCCTCTCACCTTCACGAATTTACTTATCGCTGGTTATAAATAACATAAATGCTTATAACCTCAAAAATAGTCTTGTCCTCATCCTAAAGTACTACTATTAAAATATTAATAAATCATGGTACCATATAAAATCAATGCATAAACTATTATTTCATTAAAACATCCATGTAAAAATACATATATTTTCTCAACTTCTAATTTTCCTAATCTCATATAAAAGTACAAATTTTCGTACGCTAAATTCTTAAAATGGGAAAAAGATAAACNGCTCCCACTAAAAGTGATTAATTACCCATTTATCCATATAGTTAAGAATTATCTCAAATTACTTAAAATACTACTCACTTTTAACATATCTCATACACCTTACTATCATGATTATGTGGTACCTTGTATGGTACAAGTCCATAAATAGAGGGTATTATAGCTTGGACCGTATTTTATCCCAAATTATCAAACTTCGACGAAAACTCACTTTTTTCGATTCGCTTATCCTCTCACCTT
>AWOL01S0120458.1:608-11452 GCA_000715115.1 Nicotiana otophora
CTTCCTCTCTTCTTCGCGAACGCGTAACACCTCTTGCGTTCGCGATGTACACCCAGTCCACCCTTCGCGAACGCGTGCTTCTCTTCACGAACGTGAAGAGCAAATATTGCCAGCCTCAGTTCCTCTTCGCGAACGCGAGACTCCACTCGCGAACGCGATGAAGGAAACCAGATGGTGTATCAGAAAAATTTCAGCAGAGTTACAAGTACAAAATCCAACCCGTTAACCATCCGAAACTCATCCGAGCCCCTCGGGACCTCAACCAAATATACCAACAAGTCCTAAAATATCATACGGACTTAGTTGAACCCTCAAATCACCCAAATAACGCTAAAACCATGAATTACACCCCAATTCAAGCCTAATGAACTTTGAAATTTCTAATTTCTACAAACGACTCCGGAACCTATCAAATCACGTCCGATTGACCTCAAATTTTGCACACAAGTCATAAATGACATAACGGAGGTATTTCAATTTTTAGAATCGGATTCCGACCCCGATATCAAAAAGTCAACCCCCGGTCAAACTTCTCAAAAATTAAACTTTCGGCATTTCAAGCCTAACTCCTCTACGGACCTCTAAATAATATTCCAGACACGTACTTAAGCCCAAAATTACCACACAGAGCTATTGGAATTATCAGAATTCGAATCCGAGATCGTTTACACATAGGTCCATATCCAGTCTATTTTTCTAAGTCAATTTTTCAATTATGAGACTAAGTGTCTCATTTCACTCCGAGTTCCTCCCGGACCCGAACCAACTAACCCGATATAACATAATATAGCTGAATAACACAAAAAGAAGCAGAAATAGAGAAAACGGGGGTATAACTCTCGAAACGACCTGCCGGGTCGTTACAGTGGGATATCCATAGGATTAGCTATCTCACCCTCTATATGGGATAATTAATCTCGCCATTTTACTGTAAATGTTATCCCGGGGTTTAACTAATACTCTTAATCAAACATGAGATAAAGTTAATCCCAAACTCTATAGCGGAATTTATCTTTATTTCATGTACCAAACGTCCCTTAATTGTTCTGAATGTGCTTCCATCCCCAGCTGCCCCGGCCCACCAAATTAAATATGTCAATACATTCTTTATTTATATCCCTTCCATTTTTAGATGTGTGTTGCGTCTATGTAATGGCAGCCATGCAATGAGGTAGTCCAATTGAGATTCTCGAACTTCGACGATTATCTCATTGTATTTAAATAAGTGAGATATCAAAGTTTAATTCTTTTCTTGCTAGAAATAAAGGAAAATAGAAATATATGGACTTTCAATCGAGATTTTCTGAAAACTCAGGCTTTCGGAGTGGACCAATCTTTCGTACCGCCCCCTTACTATCTTATAATGTCTATCCTAAGAGGTTTTAGTCCTGCTTAACATGATTTGTTTTCTTGCCATTGACACACACAGAAAGACAAAATAGAAGTTGGAGGATTGGGAGGAGGTAGGTCTTGTACAGAAAATTTTAGATGAGTTTTATGATTCTATAGGCTAATTGACATTTCTGGTCTACCTGCAAGATGGGATTCTAATAAAGTGGCTTTGCCTGCCAACCTTATAGTAAGTGGAGTTATATGTCAAGCCAGATATTCGACTTAATTTATTGTTAAAAGATGTTAATTTAAGCAGTAATTTTTCATTTGGCCAGACTCAATAAAATAAAAATGAAATTTGCTGTTTCAGATTGCTTGCTGGTATTAAAATAAAAGGAAAAAGGTCAAATATGCCGCTGAACTATTAAAAATAGAGCAATTATGTCTTCCGTTTGTATTTGGGTACAAAATTACCCTTGCCGTTAATAAAGTGGTTCACTTTTGCCCCTCCCCACTAACGGACTCCACATCAAGGATAATTTTATACCCAAATACAAATGGAGGGCATAATTGCTATATTGTCAATAGTTCAGGGACATATTTGGCCCTTTTCCATATAAAATAATGGGAAAGGGCCCAAAAATGACCTTGTGGTATTTGAAATGGATCAATTATAACCTCCGTTTAAACTTTAGTCCAAAAATGACCCTGCCGTTATAGAATGAGTCTAATAATGCCCTTGTGTTATTCGAAATGGATCAATTATAACCCTCGTTTAAATTTGAGCCCACCAATGACCCTGCCATTAAAGAATGGGTCTAATATTGCTATTTCTCTCGGTTAGTAATGATTAGGGGTGTAAAATGGATATTTAAAAATCGACAGAACCGTGCCGAACCAATTTTTAGATTTCTTTTAATAAAATCGCAAGTTTTTATATAAATCTATAACCGTACCGATAATTAGGATAGATTTTTTATTTTAAAAAAATAAACCGAAAAAATATCGAACCGTACCGAATAAATTTACGTATGAAACATATAAATTGGTCTCTCTACACAGTATTAATTAGGTTGATTATAATAACTATAGTCAAGAATGTTCGGTCTTAGCCATTGTCGTACACAAAATACTTTTCATTTTTTTCACATTTAATACTTGACGATGATTCACCTAATTAGAAAACAATAATTACATATAGTACAAATAATAAGACCAGTAAAGGGAGAAAATTGAATTCCTTTAATTTGGTCAATGCATTATTCTAGATTAAGACCGTATGCTAGTACTATATTAATTGAGTGTGCAGCCTAGTCGTTGTTTTTATTTCTTAAATAAATTTTAAATTCAGTTCTTGATGAAAAGAGAAAGGTTAGCAGAATAAAATGTTTGGATTATAAACTACCAAAGATTTTCTTGTTTTGGTCTTTAAATTGTTTAGTGTCCCACAAAGATAATATTATGAGACTCATTATGAGCATTCGGCGCTTATTTGCTTATTAATTCTTAATATTATTTTTTATTGTTTTTTGAGATTAATAGATTATGTCATTAACTAAATTCTATATTGCATGAGAAAGAAAAATGATACGATTGTGATAAGTTTCTAACCTAGTAATTTCATGTATGTTAAAAATGAGATAAAACAATAAATTTAATTCAATTAAGATAATGCGGAAACTAAATATATANGTTAATTTAAGCAGTAATTTTTCATTTGGCCAGACTCAATAAAATAAAAATGAAATTTGCTGTTTTAGATTGCTTGCTGGTATTAAAATAAAGGGAAAAAGGTCAAATATGCCGCTGAACTATTGAAAATAGAGCAATTATGCCTTCCGTTTGTATTTGGGTACAAAATTGCCCTTGCCGTTAATAAAGTGGTTCACTTTTGCCCCTCCCCACTAACGGACTCCACATCAAGGATAATTTTATACCCAAATACAAATGGAGGGCATAATTGCTATATTGTCAATAGTTCAGGGACATATTTGGCCCTTTTCCATATAAAATAATGGGAAAGGGCCCAAAAATGACCTTGTGGTATTTGAAATGGATCAATTATAACCTCCGTTTAAACTTTAATCCAAAAATGACCCTGCCGTTATAGAATGAGTCTAATAATGCCCTTGTGTTATTCGAAATGGATCAATTATAACCCTCGTTTAAATTTGAGCCCACCAATGACCCTGCCATTAAAGAATGGGTCTAATATTGCTATTTCTCTCGGTTAGTAATGATTAGGGGTGTAAAATGGATATTTAAAAATCGACAGAACCGTGCCGAACCAATTTTTAGATTTCTTTTAATAAAATCGTAGGTTTTTATATAAATCTATAACCGTACCGATAATTAGGGTAGGTTTTTTATTTTATAAAAATAAACCGAAAAAATATCGAACCGTGCCGAATAAATTTACATGTGAAACATATAAATTGGTCTCTCTACACAGTATTAATTAGGTTGATTATAATAACTATAGTCAAGAATGTTCGGTCTTAGCCATTGTCGTACACAAAATACTTTTCATTTTTTTCACATTTAATACTTGACGATGATTCACCTAATTAGAAAACAATAATTACATATAGTACAAATAATAAGACCAGTAAAGGGAGAAAATTGAATTCCTTTAATTTGGTCAATGCATTATTCTAGATTAAGACCGTATGCTAGTACTATCTTAATTGAGTGTGCAGCCTAGTCGTTGTTTTTATTTCTTAAATAAATTTTAAATTCAGTTCTTGATGAAAAGAGAAAGGTTAGCAGAATAACATGTTTGGATTATAAACTACCAAAGATTTTCTTGTTTTGGTCTTTAAATTGTTTAGTGTCCCACAAAGATAATATTATGAGACTCATTATGAGCATTCGGCGCTTATTTGCTTATTAATTCTTAATATTATTTTTTATTGTTTTTTGAGATTAATAGATTATGTCATTAACTAAATTCTATATTGCATNATTCTTAATATTATGAGCATTCGGCGCTTATTTGCTTATTAATTCTTAATATTATTTTTTATTGTTTTTTGAGATTAATAGATTATGTCATTAACTAAATTCTATATTGCATGAGAAAGAAAAATGATACGATTGTGATAAGTTTCTAACCTAGTAATTTCATGTATGTTAAAAATGAGATAAAACAATAAATTTAATTCAATTAAGATAATGCGGAAACTAAATATATACTTTCTCAAGAAAGAAAGTTGCCAAACTTTGACTATAAACTAGACCAGGAAAATGGTAAACTTTTAAAAACTTTTAAAAACTTTGACTCTCATGTAAATTTATTCGGTACGGTTCAATAATTTTTCGATTTATTTTTATAAAATAAAAAATCTACCTTAATTATCGATACGATTATAAATTTATATAAAAACCTACGATTTTATTAAAAGAAACCTAAAAATTGGTTCGACACGGTTCTGTCGATTTTTAAATATCCATTTTACACCCCTAATCATTACTAACCGAGAGAAATAGCAGTATTAGACCCATTCTTTAATGGCAGGGTCATTGATGAGTTCAAATTTAAACGAGGGTTATACTAGAGCTTTCGACTAGAGTCTTTGCTCGTATTTGAAGAGCTTTGCGACTTGAATACTTTGCCCAAAATTGAAGAGCTTTAAATTTTGAAGACGTTGCCGAATTTGAAGATCTTTACGTCTTGAAGTTTGGCTCGAATTTGAAGAGCTTTGCGATTTGAAGTCCTTGCTCGACTTTGAAGAGCTTTCGACTTAAATCTTTGCTCGTATTTTAAGAGCTTTGCGACTTGAACACTTTGCCCAAATTTGAAGAGCTTTACAACTTGAAGAATTTGCTCGAATTTGAAGAGCTTTACGCTTGAAAGATTTAGTTCAGAATTGGGGAGCTTCATGACATGCAATATATACTCATATACCAAGAAGCATTATAACTTGCAGTTTAGGCTCGTGCGTTGAGGAGCATTATAACTTATAGTTTAAGCTCATGCGTTAAGGAGCGTTGCAACATGCATGGACTCTTCAGCTTCATCTTCGGATGAATACTTGCCCCCATTCTCAGCATCCTCTGCTTCTATGCATCCTCTGCTTCTATTTTATCATGAGGCTCAAAGCCAGGAAACCTTTGATCTCCACTTGCAGCCGTACTCAATTTCATATCATGTGCACGAGTTGCTAGTTCTTCAAATGTTTTGGGCTTTATGCCTTGTAAGATATAGCGAACACTCCAATGCATGCCTTGAATGCATATTTTGATGCCAGAAGTCTTGCTTAGGTGATCTTTGCAGTTGAGGCTTAAGCTCCTCCAGCGATTGATGAAGTCAATAACTGGCTCATCCTTTCCTTGATGAGAGTTTATAAGTTCGATCATGCTTACGATACGTCTTGTGCTACAGAAACGATTGAGAAACTCTTGCTCCAACTGCTCCCAACTATTGATAGAACCAGGTTCGAGATCTGTGCAACAATCGAATGCATTTTCTTTGAGAGAATGAACAAACAATTTGACAAGATAATCACCATAAGTCCCAGGGTTATTGCATGTCTCGACGAAATGCGCCACATGTTGCTTGGCATTTCCTTTTCCATCAAATTGTTGAAGCTTTGGAGGTTGATATCCAGTAGGCATCTTCAAGTTATCAATCCGTTGTGTGTATGACTTTGCATATGCGAATTAATCGGAGGATCAATTTTATCTTCAATTATCCCCATGATGAAGTCCTTCAATTGATCAACATGAATTAGACCTTCTGGAGAAACTTAGATCTCTTTGACCACGATCGTTTGCCTCGCAATGGATTCTCCCCCTTCTTTATCTTCGGAAAGCTCCACAGGTGCTTGAATTGATTTTGCTTATGCTAAGCTCTCGATCTCACTTGCTAACTTTTTGAGGCGAGTATCTCGATTCTCCATATACTTGGTCAACTTCTCAAGTGCTTTGGTCAAATTTGCAAGTTGTTCTTCCACGGTCGAATTGTTAGATCTTGTTCTTGAACTTGAAAAAGAAGAGATGAGAGGTAGAGATTGTACCACTGGGCGTGCCAGAATTTATAGACAATAAATTTGCGTCGAGAAAATAAAATCAAGACCGAAAAATATTGCAACAATCGTAGTATTTTATTTCAAATATTTGAGTGTTACAAATCTCTATGAATCCTCTAATTCTACTTTTCAACAGTAAATAAAAGAGCCTTCGAGCTTAATCTTGAATTTTATTTTATTTTAATCCAAGTGCTTGAGCCTGATCTTGATCTTGACGTATTTTTAATCCAAAGGCTTGCAGCTTGTTCTTGAATCTTCGTCTTGATCTTTTAATCCTTTGAACACTTGAATGTTTGTAGCTTTTAGAGAAATCTGCAGCGTTTGATCCACAAGCTCTCTCTTGCTTCTTGTTATAACTTATGGTTCCTTTTCTGGGTTATGAAGACCCCTATTTATAGTTGTGGGAGGGAAGAGTTATGATAAGAACAAATTCTTTCCGGCCAATCAAATTGAAGTGTGACAAGGCCGTATTTGATTGGCCAGAACATGTCACTTGCATACGTGGCGCGGTTTCATTAGTCTTTTAATTTGACTTGGCATGCCTTGTCATTTAACATGTGGCATAATTCTATTGACTCTTTTGTTTGACTTGGTGTGCTACGTCATTTCATGTGTGGCACTAAACTGGGCCTCTAGGAAGATGATATCTTGGGCCTAATAAAATGGGCTCATTTGTAGCCCAATTAAGTGGTCTAGCCCAATGGATTCAGACTTAATTATTTAATCCATATATATTGGACTTATATAATTAATCCAATTATATTAGCCCAATAAATTTATTTGAACTAATATATCTTGAATTTAAAATATA
Organism: Nicotiana otophora; assembly: GCA_000715115.1. Taxonomy (NCBI): domain Eukaryota; kingdom Viridiplantae; phylum Streptophyta; class Magnoliopsida; order Solanales; family Solanaceae; genus Nicotiana; species Nicotiana otophora. Next base: position 7,782 of record AWOL01S0120458.1, read on the forward strand.
GTCCAAATTATTTTACGTATTTAATTCCAATAAAATTTATATGCCTACAGATACAATGCCATTGTTCATCATTGATGTATCCGTAATAAAATAACCTTTTACATTGTAATGTCAATTCTTAATGCAAAATCTTATTATAAGAGTACCGAGTAATTAATGGTGAATGTTTTTTTCGTTTCGTCTTCTTATTTTAATTTGCAATCGCATATCGATACATCCATAAGTTACTATCACAAATTTCACTTTTACATTTCTCTTATGTGGGTATTTGGGTACAAAATTGTGCCCTCCTTTTGTATCCAAATGCAAACGGATGGCGTAATTGCTCTATTTTTAATAGTTTAGGGGCATATTTAGACCTTTTCAACTCAGCAAAAAAGTATTATTTTATACGGAAAAGGGTTAAATATGCCCCTAAACTATTGAAAATAGAGCAATTATATTTTCAATTTGTATTTGGGTATAAAATTATCCTTGATGTGGAGTCTGTTAGTGGGGAGGGGCAAACGTGAACTATTTTATTAACGGCAAGGGCACTTTTGTACCAAAATACAAACGGAGGGCATAATTGCTCTATTTTTAATAGTTTAGGAGCATATTTGGACCTTTTCAACTCAGCAAAAAAGTATTATTTTATACGAAAAAGGGTCAAATATGCCGCTAAACTATTGAAAATAGAGCAATTATGTCTTCAATTTGTATTTGGGTATAAAATTATCCTTGATGTGGAGTCTGTTAGTGGGGAGGGGAAAAAGTGAACCATTTTATTAACGGCAAGGGCACTTTTGTACCCACATACAAACGGGGCATAATTACTCTATTTTCAATAGTTCAGGGGCATATTTGACCCTTTTCCCTAAAATAAAAAAGAAGGCCTACAAAATATTCAGAGATTGTAAGCAATACGACATCCATGTTGTTGTAGAAAACTATGCGCACGAATACCACATTCTAAAGACCAAAAAGCTTCAAATTATGAATTAATGTTTTGAAAACTAATATTGTAAACACTTCTAAGTTGGTGAACAATTAAATTACTACCACAAAAAACGATGGGGTTGTTTTAAATTACAACAAAAACCAGCTTGATGATCAATGAGTAGCAATTGGAGAAAATTAAAAAATCGGAGGTTACAACTCGCAATCTGCTGGTTATAACTCCACTTTGATCAAATGTCATGAATATGTACATGTATTGACCACTTAAGCATAAATTGGAGTTGTGATCACCGCTATCTACCTACTATTATACCTAGTCAGAGGCGGATCTATCATGCTATATGTATGTTCACGTGAATTCAGTAATTTTTGTCGAGTTCCTATATTTATTAAGTAATCCACTAAATATATATAAATATTTGACTGTTTTTATCGTATAAATTAGACTTTATTTTTTCTTTATAACAACTCAATACTAGCTTGTGAAAAGTATTCGCTTTATAAATCTCCTGGTGGAGCAAAATACAGGGAACGCTCTCTTCCTTAAACCACAAGCGTCTTTCTTGTTAAGTGTATCATATTCACTATTTGTGCAGATTGCAGTTTCATATCAAACCCTCGTTTGGCCATAGATTTTGTCAAGTTTTTTTCAATTTTTTTTTGACAAAACATGTTTGTTTATAGATTTTATCCATGTTTTGACAAATTTTGAAAATAAAATTTTCAAATCCCAAAACTAGCTCTAAACATATTTTTGGCCCAAAATATAAATGTTAGATTTTTTAACAATTTCAAAAATTACTCCAATTTTTTGTATTTTATAAAAAAAAAAACCACCATCTATTATGACCCAACTAATCTACCAATTAATTACTATCATTTTCATTTGAACGGATGGATCTTGTAATATTATTGCAATTTGACGAATTATAGTGGCAGTAATTGTGTTATTAGCAGTTGATATTAAAATATCAGGTTATGATTTTAGGATAGCGTATTATATAATTCATTATAAAATAATAATTTTGCACCAAACTTATCTATGTTTAAAACTATGATTTGTGATAATGATAATGAATGGCATCGATGAAGGTTTTGCATATACATGATTAGCAAGTTTGTTTTTTTNGGGAACGCTCTCTTCTTTAAACCACAAGCGTCTTTCTTGTTAAGTGTATCATATTCGCTATTTGTGCAGATTGCAGTTTCATATCAAACCCTCATTTGGCCATAAATTTTGCCAAGTTTGTTTTCAATTTTTTTTTGACAAAACATGTTTGTTTATAGATTTTATCCATGTTTTGGCAAATTTTGAAAACAAAATTTTCAAATCCCAAAACTAGCTCTAAACATGTTTTTGGCCCAAAATATAAATGTTAGATTTTTTAACAATTTCAAAAATTACTCCAATTTTTTGTATTTTATAAAAAAAAAAACCACCATCTATTATGACCCAACTAATCTACCAATTAATTACTATCATTTTCATTTGAACGGATGGATCTTGTAATATTATTGCAATTTGACGAATTATAGTGGCAGTAATTGTGTTATTAGCAGTTGATATTAAAATATCAGGTTATGATTTTAGGATAGCGTATTATATAATTCATTATAAAATAATAATTTTGCACCAAACTTATCTATGTTTAAAACTATGATTTGTGATAATGATAATGAATGGCATCGATGAAGGTTTTGCATATACATGATTAGCAAGTTTGTTTTTTTGGTATTGTTGGGTATTTTTGATAGTTTTTATAACTCATGGGTATAAGTCACATTTTATATTTTTTCAAAACAAAAAGTGAAATATGTTTTGAAAAATTATGTCCAAACATATTTTCATCTTCAAACCAAATTCACCCAAATCAAATTTTTTAAAATAAATTTAGAAATATATGGCCAAACACTAGCTAAGATAGTAATTAAAATCAGAAAATATAGACAAAAGAAAGTTAAGTAGTTCTTTACAAAGTCGACCTATATCTATATCTACTCGGATTGTTACACAAGTTTTTAACTAAGTTAAAATCACCGTATAAAAGCATAGGTTTACTCGGGACATAATCAGAACATACAAGGACGCCATATTCTAGGAGCCTAAACTATGTGATTGAATAAATCTTTTTCTCTCCCTCCCCTTCTTCAAACTCCGATTCATATACTATATGATTGAATAAATCCTCCTGTCGATCAAGGGCTTCTTCTCCCTCCCCTTCTTCAAATTACGATTCATATTTTTCATAGAGAAATCTCCGATCAAGGATAGAACAAGAGCCGTTTTGCATTCGGGCCGAAGAAGCAATGTCACTCGATCATTATCATACTGACTGCAATCTTTTTCCGTCCGTGAAGATCCCACCAAAGCACCTAGTCTTGCTTTATTTTGACAAGTAATAAAATAATGTGTGGGATGAGAGAGACTTTAGCTCTCAACTTCAACATCACTGTTCATATTAGCCAAAAATAAGTCAATATAAAGAAGGGGGGAATAAACTGAGATGCTTTGTCTCAATAACAATATTATTCTCTTTCCCTACCCTTAATAAGAAACAATCTTAAGATCAAGGGAGTATATTTTTTCATCCTAAAGATCATATACTTTAGTACGTATTTGTTTTACTAAGTAAAAGGCTCAGCAATTAATATAATTGCTATTTAAATTGCTATACTTGCATTATAGAGTAATTTTTAAATTTAATAAAACGATGCTGAATGCAACTTTAAGT
>AWOL01S0120474.1:0-21415 GCA_000715115.1 Nicotiana otophora
TGTTCCTATTTTTCTTATGATTGTTGTGGCGATACTAATATTTACTAATATTGTCTCCCTTTGCTTTGCATCTTTCTTCTGGATTTCATGGTGTTGCTATTTATTTTATGAGTGTTGTTGTGATACTAATATTGTCTCCCTTTTTGTCCTTTTGTCTTTTGTTTTTTTTTTGAGCCGAGGGTCTTTCGGAAACAACCTCTCTACTCCTTCGGAGTAGGGGTAAGGTCTGCGTACATACTACCCTCCCCAGACCCCATTAATGGGATTCTACTGGGTTGTTGTTGTTGTTATTGTTGTACCATGTGTAGTGAGCTCCTTGAAGGGGAAGAACCTAAATCTTGAATTTTATCTGTAAAGGATCTCATCGCCCTGGACCTTCTGACACAATTATATCTTTCACTCTCAAATCTGCAGACGTTAAAGTCGCCCCCTATAACCCACTGCTCCTCCCATATACCTCTGATAGCTGCTAGTTCATGCCATAAAATCTCCCATAAATGTTACTTGTATTCAAAATTTCTCTTTCCGAGAAAAGTTTCAGTTAGTCACTAACTTTAAACTGAGGATGTATGTTGGACACCACGATTAGGACTATAACATTTATGTATAACTAGAGGTCCGACTCTGAAGCGCTTGAAAGCAAACAAAATATAAGGGGTGTTTTGGGGGAGGGTTTTTTATGGGTGAAACCATGAATTCAGTCCTCACACATAGCTACAGGAAGTAGGCATATAGCTGACGGAGAAGCCAGTATAATCTAAAGACTGTTTTTCGAACCTACAACGTACCTATTTTTTCAATTTTCTACATGCACAATACTTCAACAGTAAGAAATTTCGAGTTGTACAAGATAAACAGTAAGCACGAGGAATCGTCTACCTACTCCAAAGGTCATTTCTATATGATAATTCCTAATAAAACCCTTGAGTAGGAGAAGCCAGTATAATCTAAAGACTGTTTTTCGAACCTACAACTTGCCTCTTTTTTCAATTTTCTACATGCACAATACTTCAACAGTAAGAAATTTCCAGTTGTACAAGATAAACAGTAAGCACGAGGAATCGTCTACCTACTCCAAAGGTCATTTCTATATGATAATTCCTAATAAAACCCTTGACTAGGAGAAGCTAGTATAATCTAAAGACTGTTTTTCGAACCTACAACTTGCCTCTTTTTTCAATTTTCTACATGCACAATACTTCAACAGTAAGAAATTTCCAGTTGTACAAGATAAACAGTAAGCACGAGGAATCGTCTACCTACTCCAAAGGTCATTTCTATATGATAATTCCTAATAAAACCCTTGACTAGGAGAAGCTAGTATAATCTAAAGACTGTTTTTCGAACCTACAACTTGCCTCTTTTTTCAATTTTCTACATGCACAATACTTCAACAGTAAGAAATTTCCAGTTGTACAAGATAAACAGTAAGCACGAGGAATCGTCTACCTACTCCAAAGGTCATTTCTATATGATAATTCCTAATAAAACCCTTGAGTGTATCTCCGTGTAAAGTGTATCTTTGTTGTGAAGTTTTTGTGTTCAATAGTCTGAATAATGCCATCACATTAACTAGTTTAAAATGGAGGTTTTGACTATTGAAACTGCAAGATCCAAGTTGTGCCCAAAGACCTATCTCTTGTCAAGGTAATATTGGACATAGCCTATTTTAAAAATGCAAAGTAGAATTGATTAAGCTTTAGTTGAGTTATGGTTCATATCAGTTTCAACTAAAAAAGTAGAATGGCGCAAATTTTATGAAGCCCTATTTTAACAAACGGAGGTTTAGTTGACTCAGCTGAAGAGAACCACAATCTGTATAGTGAATATAAAACCACAAAGATGAAGAACTACAGGTAGCATTCAAAAGGTAAAACCAACATTGACATTACCTCTAAGAAAGAGGCATTTTCTGGATCATCAAACCTCCGCAAGGGCCCATCATCTATAGTGAACCCATTGGTCCAGAAAGTGATAATATGAGTAATACTCTCAGGTGGCTGAGGAGCAGCGGACACAGTCTCACCCGTAAGTTTTCTAGCAGTTCCAGAAAAACTTCTTGAGCCAGAAGATGCAGGAGGTGCTTCAACAGCTGCATATTGTCTAGCTTGATCGAATATTGCATCAGCGTTATTTGCTTTAGATGGATCTTGAACAAGCATTCCACTACAAAAAAACTTCGATCAGTAAATTGCTACTGAGAGTGCACACTGCATCTCCACAATACAAGGTTGAATAGTATTCAAGTGTATCCATGTAACAGAACATCTTAAGAACCAAGAACTATGCATTTAAGATGTTTGCATTCTCCGTCTCACAACAACAGAACAAGAAATTGGATGATGTAATAGAGTGAAAGATGAAGAGAGAACCTGTAGTTAAAATGATCTCCATATGCTCATGGACCAGAAACAAATCCTTATACAGCACTGCATGTATAAATTTTTTGATAACGAGAACCGCATGCTTAATCTTTCATATTCCAAAAAATTTAGAAGTACTTAAATACATGACAAATCATAAAGACCAAACCTCAACCTAAATCGTGAAATCCCACGACATCGTAATCGCAGGAATACTTCCAATAGTTATTTATTTATTTGATGAACGAGAAATCTGTCTGGGCCCAACCATTAGGACCAACCACGACCTTCTCCACTTAAATACCAGGCTTAGTTCGCATGGTGCAGGACTCAAAACTGTCAGCTAAAGTCATTAGTCCAGTAGTCCCTCAACCTTGACATGGGGGCAGGATAGTTCCGATATTTACACCACCAAGTGGCGAAAACATGTAGCATATAGGACACACTAGCAGGAAAAGCACATTGAACCCATAAATTAGACCCGACCCCACTTCAACAAAATTTGAACCTGATGGTGTCTCAACTCTTTACTCTTATCACCTCCTTCTTTAACTAATAGGCCAAGGGTCCATTGGCTTAGAGCAAAAAGTTACAAAGCGAACATGTTACATTGATAGTGATAAGCAACTATAGTGCAACATTATGATTTCACGATACATAAAGCTATCCAATGAGCTGGAATGAAAGGAACCAAATCCTAGCAAAGGCAAAAAATATGATTTTGTTCTAATCCACCTAAGCATTGGAAGTCACCCGGTACCTAGTGGGAGGATGCAGGTAGCCGACTGCATAGTCAAGGTGATGTTTTCACATATTCCTCGAATTATTGCCTCAAATTTCTCTCAAACACATTCTCCAATTCTTACTCAAAAACAAAAGTACAACATAAAGACCAATACTTTATTACTGAATACAAAGAAGCAATAGAAAACCAATAGTAAAGTAGCAGCAGTAGTAGCGGCAATACCTTTTTTCTCCACCGGTATAATACTCTTGAGGCTCATCGGAGTCACTACCAGAACCAGTAACAGGCCGACGATTCAGATCAGAGAAAGTGTGAATTCCACCAGTTCTCCGCCCAGCAGCAGCAGCAGCACCACTAGAGGTAGAAGGGTTTCTAGGTCGAGGCGGAGACGGGGATCGGGAGCGCGATGGCGAACGGCGTTGGTCAGCGGCGAGGTTAGCGGCGGAGGAAGCAGGGGCATCGTTGTAATCCTCGTCAGCGGCGGCGGCGGCGGCGGGGAGAGTATTGTTCTCGAAGAAAGTGGAGACGGCGGAATCCAAATCGAAGTTGTGGCTTTCGAGGAAGAAAAGGGCTTCGGGTTTTGAAGCAGAAGTGATTTCACAGAATGTGTTGACGAGTGCTTCTCTTTGTGGATCGGCGGTGAGATTTGCTTGATTTTCCATCTTTTTCTGCTGTTGCTTCTTCGTCTCTCTCTCCTTCTGCTTCTACTAGGAGTACTAGTATGTACTGTACTAATTTTTCTCTTTTTTAACAAGAGGCAGAGTTTGGTATATATTCGTTTCTTCAGGTTTATGACTTCGAGTCTCTTTATAATTGGATTTATTATGACTTGTAAGGGAAGAAAAGCAAAAACGTTAATATAAATAAATAAATAAATAAGAAGAGAAAGTTTTTTCTTAATTAGTGATTTTTTAAAGAAATTTACTTTTAAACGTATAGAGATCGGAGTCGGTACTGGATGCATAGTTAAATCAATTAATTTATTTTACTTTTTCAAATTAATGTGCATGAATGTTTTAGATAATAAAGTTTCAAATAATATGGTGTCAAGTTTTAATATTTAGGTAGGTGTAAGGTCTGCGTACACACTATCTTTCCCAGACCCGACGATATTAATGGATATGTCCTTTATTGTAGTAAAATAGTCTAGGAATGCAATGCAAGATGGTATGTTTAATTAATTAAAATATTGAATGAGTAAGCAGCTTTATTTAAGTTTTAATTCAGATTGTAATTTCAGAAGCTCCTGCTCTTTACAAAAGCGAAACATAATTTGGTACCCTCAATTACTATTTTGTATTCCAATGTTTTGCTCCAAAGTGACCTATTGGCCATCAGATTAAGCTATCCACCGAATTGTTTTTGACAATCAAATAGAAAGCAGTGCAGCTTCAGCCTGTTTAACCTAAATAAAAATAGTATGATTAATCCAAATGGCCGCTTTACCAGACAAATAAGGAAATTATGTCAACTAATTAGTATCTAAAGAATTTATAATAAGATCTTAGCACTGTCAGACGACAAAATGACCAAAAGAAGAAAAGCTACAAATCGGTAACAATTTCCTGGTTGCATCATAAGATTTTCTCATTGTATCTTAGGGATGTATAACAAGTATAACTCAAATTAACACATGAATTTCAACCCAAACTACCTCAGCACTTGCTTCATTTCCTAGTAGCTTTTGAATACAATAAGCGCCTTTGGTTAAGTGTCCATAGAATTACTCAAGTACATTGATCCAGTAAGAAATGGTATATTCACTTAACTATAAAAATGCAGCAGAAACCCACTCTTCAATGCCAGGACACTTCCAAAAAACAGAATTCAACGAGTCTTATTTATCTCGCCATTTCCAATGCCTGTTAGTCGAGGGACAACGACAGGTGCACCACGAACCTTTTCAAGGGCAAAGCTTACCCTCAAGGGGCGACCTAGAAATGCCTGAAAGAAAAAATAACGTCAAATGGAAGTTCCATGCCATTCTGACGAGAGTGAAATATCACAGTATATAGTCGTCAGCTCACCTTTCCATCCATGGCATCTTTTGCACAGCTGGCCTCGTCGTCTTTTGAAAAGTGAACAAACCCAAAGCCTCTTGATCGGCCAGTTTCTTTATCATACATTATTCTTACTAGACACATGAAAACGCAGATATTCAAGCAATTTAAGTTCAGCTCAGAAATACGTGGGAATGTGCATGTATGTTCAAACAAAAGGAAACAAGAAAAAGGATCTTGACAATCAGTAATATCATGCAATTCAATGTTACTGTCTGATTGTTGAAGAGACTCGAGTGGCTGCTATGTTAAACAATCTGATACTTAACCATTAAGAACTCTGCAACAAACCTCCTTCATCCCAGGGGAGTGTGTTCTAAAAGCTAATTCTTACAGTTTATGCTTTGAGTGAAGCAGAATCGGGGGTGATTACCTACTTTAGAAAAAAGATTTGATTGATTGATGAGCTAGTCAATTTTTTCCCTAGTCGAGTAAAGGCGGAGAAAGTTTGTCAGGAGCATCATCACGAAATGGGCTCTGTGGTGTGAGTTTCTACTCACCAAAGAGTGAGTTCCAATTGAATAATTTCTAACAACTGTGTTCCAGAGGTAACACAACAACAACAACAACCCAGTGGATTTTCACAAGTGGGGTCTGAGAAGGGTAATGTGTACGCAGACCTTACCCCTACCATGGGGAGGTAGAGAGGCAACACGAAAAGGTAAATCAAGAAAGGATAATTAGTAGAAGAAACGAACAAAATTTCTTGTCAATTGCAGCCTCATGCTTGTTTGAAGGATGTGAAAACCATAAACCATTTGCTACTCAACTACTTTTGTAGTTGGCTGGGCTCTCTAGAGTCTTAATTTTAGTGCCACCTCATATTCATGCGTTGCCTGCAGAAGACTTTCTCGCTGTGAACCTTTCAGGTATAGTCTGTTCACATTCACCGCTATCTCTCATCTTTTATTAGTATGATGATTTCTTAACAATTTTTTAAGCTTCATCGAATTATACCATGAGCTTAATTTTTTTATGAGCTGACCGCTGGTCCACAGCTTTCTACACATTGGTGGTACCTAGCTCCTTCAATTTATGCCCTCAATAATAAAGACACTTGCTGCTTGTCTATTAAAAGAAACAAAAGCCATTAAGTCCTACAGGTACAAATTACCTTACCAAAAAATAGTTCTTAAACTGTGCCACCTGTAGCCAGGGGCGAAGCTATGCGCACCCTTCGCTGAAAAATTATATTGTATATAGGATAAAATGTGTATAAGGTAAAATATTAGTAGTACTTGTTATTGACAAAAAAAAATAGACTTTGAACAATCTTGCATAACCCACCGGCAAAGGGTGGGCTAGAATTTTGGGTTGATGTTAAAATCTTTTACACGCATAATTTGACCCTCAATCTCCCTCAATCAAATGACCAATAAGTTTCATATGAATTTATCTTCGTGTAAAGTATTAAGCATAGAATTTCACAAGGCAGTTACATTTCATAAAGAGTTAAACCATTGGGGCATTTTATCAAAAAGGTAAACTACAACATATATATACTACCAATCATACGCTATTTATATTACCTTCTGTTACTTGCCCGAAAGAAGAGAATGCATCGTTGAGCGACTTCTCATCCACAGACCATGACAAACCTGTATAAGTAATTTACAATATGATAAAACTGATATAATATACCCATTAAATAACAACATGAGCTGTAAACAAGTTGAAGTTATAGGTTATTTGAGTAAAGAGGATGATTAATCATACCAGCGACGAAGAGCTTGTTATTGGGAGGTTGGGAAGAAGCTGAAGGATGAGAGCAATACAATCGCCCATTTAGAATGTTTGGAAGTCTTGTTACTCTTCTGGAAAACTGTATCAAACTTCCCTTCATTTTTCTTTCCTTAATAATAAATCTCCAAAGTGACTACTATACGTTCCTTCTAGAAAAAAGGAAATTAAATCCCCAAATTTCATGATTATATGAATTTGTTCGGTAAGAGATTAGTTTATTATTTTAAAAATTATTTTTATAGGTGAATTACATATATCTTCCTTCATGTTGCCTACATAACATTTCCTCCCATCTTATCTTAAATACTCATTTTTAATAAATAAAAAAGTACAGAATCCAAAATTACGGGGGTTAAAATATCTAATCATTTCCTCTCATCGCGGGTCATTGTAACGTTCAATATAAATTTATCAGTAATCATAAAAATTGGTACGGGGACCTCTATTAATATTTGACTATTTCTTGAAGATATTTGCAAGTATATATGGAGTTTTGTTAGTATATTGTATTTGTAAAATAATTCTGGAGAAGAAAAATAACGAAAAAACAGAAATGTAGAAGAAGTAGAAATCAATCTAACTCCACTGAATTCATACGGTTTCCTTAAGGAACTTGATTCCCTCCTAGTACCCAAGATTATGAATTATTTCCTCCTAGGAGAGAACGAATTACACGCTAGTATAGTGGTACTTCAAACCACAGTGTTTCAACGAACACAAATGGAAGCAGCAATCACACTTACATTGTTTGTTTTTGTACAAAAATAATGCAGAAAGGAAGAGGAGAATTCAGAATTTTCGTAAGAAAAATATGAGGTAATGACCTGTTATTTATAGCCAACAGGTTGGGTTTAAATTAAGAGGTGTAGCTCTTCAAGATGATCATTCATGTAAAGTGGCTATTACGCAAATGATTATTTACGCAAAATAAAACGGGAAAATAAAATCGGAGAGAAACTTTAAATTACCATTACAAAAACGGTCGATTTGGATTAAATATTAATATTTAACAAATAAATTTGGTCCAATCAATGTATCAGATCATTTGACCAAATCCGAAGCCGAAGCCGAGCCGAGCGAGCGACAACGACAGCGCAAGGCTTGCCTTCTTCTCCACTTTTTAAGAACTAGAAGAAGTGTAATCATATATATACTCAACAATTGATCTTTCCTCCTCCATTATGGGACAATGTTCCTTTGCAAAGGAGAAAAAATTCAAATTTTATTTTTCCCTCCATTTTTCATTCACCCTATTTTAAGCTAAACCCATCTTAAACACAATAATGCCCAACATGAATGGGGAATGGCTATATTATGGAAATATGCATGAAAACTGCGTGATTCGCCAGCAAAGATTAATCGCATCTTGATAAGTAGGTTCCCCTTTAAACTTTCTATAGTGAACTTATGTCGAATATACTCGATCAATAGATAGATTTGATATTTTTGAACCGTCGAACTTTGGTGTATACTTAGACAACCATAAGTCACACAATCAACCCTTAACCGTCTTTGGTTCTCATTGTTATGTTCGTTTCAGCCATGAATACCGCCTGGTTTCATTAGAGAACTGGCCTTGCAAAATTCTTCTTGAAGCGGCTAACACTTCACACTTACATAGGAGATTCCTAAACGTGTCATCCCGTAGATATACTCTTTAATATACCCTGTATTAAATTTAGAAACCATAAAAAATCCTTAATGTTTTATCCTTGGTACTGAACATTATTTCATCACGAGAATGGACCAAATATTTAGTTGACAATATTGAACTGTCATTAATGACTTTGTTTGATCTCCTTGAACCTAGATCTTGGGATCTCCAGTCTTCTAGGTAGAGTTACCGCCACAATGACTTGTCCTCAGCCATAGTCCCATTCCCTCGATGATCTTTCAACTACCTTTCTAGTTAGGCCTTTTGTAAGCGGATTTGACACATTATCGCTTGACTTTACGCAGTCAATTGTGATAATCCCCCTATAGAGTAGCTGCCTAACTGTTTTATGTCTTCGTCGTATATGATGAGATTTACCATTATACATAACACTCCCGTCCCTTCCAATTGTCGTTTGACTATCGCAATGTATGCATATTGGTGCCAACGGTTTGGGCCAAAATGGAATATCTTTCAAAAACTTTTGGAGCCATTCAGCTTCTTCACCGGCTTTATCTAAGGCTATGAACTCAGCCTCCATTGTAGAGCGGGCATTACAAATTTGTTTGGACGACTTCCAAGATACCGCTCCGCCACCAATAGCGAATACATATCCACTTGTGGACTTAGAATAAGTTGAACCGGTTATCCCATTTGCATCACAGTATCCCTCAATCATCGCAGGATATTTACTATAGTGAAAAGCAAAGTCCTGAGTTTGTTTTAAATATCCCAAAACTTGTTTCATTGCCATCCAATAAGATTGATCTGGATTACTCGTGTATCGAATCAATTTACTTATAACACAAGCTATATCTGATCGTGTACAATTCATAATATATGTTAAACATCCCAACATACGAGCATAATCTAATTATGATATGCTTTGGCCTTTGTTCTTTGCTAGTGCAAGATTCACGTCAATTGGAGTTTTTGCAACTTTAAAATCTAAGTGCTTGAATTTTTCAAATATTGTTTCAATGTAATGAGATTGCGACAATGCTAGACCTTGATAAATCTTATGGATCTTAATACCCAGAATTAAATCGGCAACTTCCAAGTCTTTCTTATCAAATTTGCTAGTTAGCATACGCTTAGGCGCATTTATGTTGGCAATGCCATTACTCATTATCAGCATATTATCCACATAAGCAAACAATGACTATGTGATTTGGAATATTTTTAATGTACACGCATTTATCACATTCATTTATCTTAAAACTATTTGACAATATTGTTTGGTCAAATTTCGCATGCCATTGTTTGAGTGCTTGTTTTAGTCCGTAAAGCGACTTAACAAGTCTACATACCTTTTTTTCTTTACCTGGAATCACAAACCCTTCAGGTTATTCCATGTAGATTTCTTCCTCCGAATCACCATTTAAGAATGCCGTCTTAACGTGCATTTGATGAATTTCAAGACCATATACCGCAACTAATGCTACTAACGCTTCTATGGACGTAATTCTTATAATTGGAGAGTATGTATCAAAATAGTCAAGACCTTCTCGTTGTCTTTACCCTTTGACCACAAGTATTGCCTTATATTTATCAATAGTGCCATCGTCTTTCATTTTCCTCTTAAAAATTCATTTAGAACCCAACAGTTTATTTCCAGGAGAAAGATCAACCAATTCCCATGCATGGTTGTTCAATATGGATTCTATTTCACTATTGTCTGCCTCTTTCTAAAATAATGATTTTGTAGAAGACATAGCTTCATTAAATGTACAAGGATCATTTTCCAATAAGAAAGTCATAAAATCTGGTCCAAATAAAGTAAACATTCTTTGACGTTTACTACGTCTCTGATCCTCCTGATTAGATGCACTTTCTTTTGTTTCTTCCCGAAGTCGTTTAGATCTTTCACCCATCGACTCACATTCCTTTTTATACGGATATATATTTTTAAAGAATTTAGCATCATCTGATTTTATAACCGTATTATTATGAATGCCGGGATTTTTTGATTTATGAACCAGAAATCGATATGCTTTACTATTGGATGCATATCCTATGAAAACACAATCAACGATTTTCGGTCCTATCTTTACCCTTTTGGATTTATGAACTTTCACTTTTGCCAAACACCCCCGCACTTTAAAATAATTCACGTTGGGCTTCCTTCATTTATATTTTTCATATGGAATGGATTGCATTTTGCTATGGGGTACTCGATTTAGTACCCGGTTAGCCGTAAGAATGGCTTCCCCTCATAAGTTATGTGGCAAACCAGAAATTATCAATAAAGCGTTCATTATCTCATTTAATGATCGATTCTTTCTTTTCGCAATCCCATTGGATTGGGGCGTGTAAGGGGCCGTTGTTTGATGAATAATTTTATATTCTAAACATATTTTTTCAAAAGAAAATTTGTACCACCCCTATCACTTCTTTTTTCAACTTCTTTTTTTGGTTGCTTGAATGTATTTATTGCTTCATCTTTACTACTAAGTAAGTAAACATAACAAACGTATACAACCGTCTATAAAAGTTATGAAACTTCTTTCTACCACGAGATGGTATTGACTTCATGTCGCAAATATCTGTGTGAATTAAGTCTAAAGAATTTAAATTCCTTTCAACGGATTTATAAGGATGTTTAACATACTTAGATTCCACACATATTTGACATTTTGATTGATCGCATTCAAACTTAGGCAATACTTCCAAATTAATTATTTTTTACAAGGTTTTATAATTGACATATTCCAAATGTCTATACCATAATTCATTTGACTCAAGTAAGTAAGAAGAAGCTAAAATTTTATTATTCTCAGCAATCATTGCATTCAGTTTGAAAAGGCCCTCAGTGAGGTAACCTTTTCCTACAAATATTTTGTTCTTACTTATTATAACCTTATTAGATACAAAAATACACTTAAACCCAATCTTGATGAGAAGTGCAGTAGAGACTAAGTTCTTCCTAATTTCAAGAACATAAAAGATGTTGTTCAGAATCACCACCTTGCCAGAAGTCATTTTCAGAAAATATCTTGCCAACATCCTTCAATCTTGACCGTTGCAGAATTTTCCATAGAAAGCGTCTCTTTGGGTCCAACGGGAGCATATGTAGCAAACGTTTCTCTAACAACACAAATATGGCGAGTGGCTCCAGAATCAATTCAACATTCCTTGGGATTTCCCAACAGGTTGTATTCAGAAAGCATAGCACACAAGTCATCAATATCCTCGTACTTTTCAACCATGTTTGCTTGACCCTTCTTCTTGTCTTTCTTTGGAGCACGACAATCTGCAGATTTGTATCCAACTTTCCCGCAGTTATTGCAATTTTCTTTGAACCGCTTCTTGCTTGGGTTTCTTTTTGGTCCATGAGGCTTCTTTCTCTTTTAATTATTTTGTAGAGCATCCTCAACAATGTTTGCTCCCATTATTATTGAGTTTCAACGTCCTTTCTTTTCAACAACTTTTTGTCCTCTTCGATCCTCAACCAAACGATGAGATCTTCGAGCGACATCTCCTTGCGTTTGTGTTTCAAGTAATTTTTGAAGTCCTTCCACAAAGGAGGCAACTTCTCAATCATTGCTGCTACTTGGAATGCTTCATTGATGACAAGATCTTAAATGAAAATTATATTAGTAATAATAATATAATTAATACTTTTAACACAAGTATTAATTCGACTTATACCTTCAGCAATGAGATCATGAATAATAATTTACAATTCCTAGACTTGGGTAATAACAGACTTGCTATCTACCATTTTGTAGTCCAAATTTTTTGCGGCAACAAATTGCTTCAACCCGACATCCTCAGTATTGTGTTTCTTTTCCAGCGTAATCCATAGTTCTTTTGACGTCTCCATGTTACTATAGACTTTATACATATCGTCCTCCAGTCCGTTAAGAATATAATTCTTGCATAAAAAATAAGAATACTTCCACGCCTCAGTCACGAGGAAGCGTTCATTTTCTGGAGTTTCGTTGGGTAGAACAAGAACATCCTCCCTAATGAACTTCTGTAGACTTCAATTTGTCAAAAAGAAGAACATCTTTTACTGCCACCGCTTGAAATCAATCCCTGAAAATTTTTCGGGCTTTTCTGCCGGTGCCAATGCCGGTGTTGTTCGGCTTGTCGATGCATTGACAGTCACCATAGGAACAGACTGATTTCCGTTCTCAGTCGTCATTTCTGTAAATAAAAAAAAAATGACGCAAACAAATATTTAATATATAGTGAAGTTTTTATATCTTCAAACCGAATAAAACTGGAGTAGAAAATCACGTAGATTTTAATTATCAATAGAGTAGAAAATCGCTAGGATTTTAGTCTCCAAAAATAGATAATAAGACAAAACATAATATACGTTAAGATATAAGAATGGAGTAGAAAACCACGAAGACTTTAATCTCTAAAACTGGGAGTAGAAAACCGCACAAATTTTAGTCTCCAGAACAGTATATAGAATACAAGTACAGAATATAAATTAAGTTCCTTAAGCTTGTTAGTATACTATATTTGTAAAATAATTCTGGAGAAGAAAAACAACGAAAACACAAAAATGTAGAAGAAATAGAAATTAATCCGAGCCCACTGAATTCACAGTGTTTCCTTAAGGAACTTAATCCCCTCCTAGTACTCGAGGTTATGGATTATTTTTTCCCGTGATAAAATGGATTACACTCTGATGTGGCAGTACTTCAAACCCCAGTATTTCGACGAACACAAATGGCGGCAGCAATCACACTTACGTTGTTTGTTTTTGTAAGAAAATAATGCAGAAAGGAAGAGAAAAATTTAGAATTTTCGTAAGAAAAATCTGAGAGAATGGCCTTGGGTTAAAATGAATAGGTACAACTCTTCAAGATAACGTTCACGTAAAACGGCTATTATGTAAATGATTATTTACGCAAAATAAAATGGTAAAGTAAAATCAGAGGGAAACTTTAAATTACCGTTACAAAATGGTCGATTTGGATTAAATATTAATATTTAACAAATAAATTTGGCCCAAAAAATTAATCAATCAAATCATTTATTGAACCAAATCCGAATCGGAATCCGAAGCCAAAGCCGAGCCGAGCAACGACGACGACGACGACGCGAGGCTTGCCTCATTCTCAACCCTTTAAGAGTTAGAAGAAGTGTAATCATATATATACTCAACAAATGAGCTTTCCTCCTCCAATATGGGACAATGTTCCTTTGTAAATGAGGAAAAATTCAAATTTTATTTTTCCCTCCATTTCTCATTTACCATATTTTAATCTAAACCAAGCTTAAACCCAAGTCCCAACAATCCCCCACATGAATAGGGAATGGCTATATCACGAAAATATGCATGAAAACTGTGTGATTCACAAGTAAGGATTAATCGCATCTAGATAAGTAGATTTTCCTTTGAACTTTCCGTAGTGAACTTATGTCGGATATACTCGATCAATCGGTAGATGTGATATCTTTGAACCGTCGAACTTTGGTGTATACCTAGACAACCATAAGTCACACAATCAACCCTTAACCGTCTTTGGTTCTCATTATTGTGTTCGTTTCAGCCATGAACACCGCATGGTTTTATTAGAGAACTTGCCTTGTAAAATTCTCCTTGAAGCGGCTAACACTTCACACTTATATAGGTGGTTCCTAAATGTGTCATCCCGTAGATACACTATTTGATATAACCTGTTTCAAATTTAGAAACCATTTAAAAGTCTTAATACTTTATCCTTAGTACTGAACATTGTCTCATCACGAGAATGGACCAAAATTTTAGTTGACAATGTTGAACCGTCATTAATGACTTTGTTTGATCTCCTTGAACCTAGATCTTGGGATCTCCAGTCTTCTAGTAGAGTTACCTCCACAATGAATTGTCCTAGGCCATAGTCCCATTCCCCTCGATGATCTCTAGTTAGGCCTTTTATAAGCGGATCCAACACATTATCGCTTGACTTTATATAGTTAATTGTGATAATCTCCATAGAGAGTAGTTGCCTAACGATTTTATGTCTTCGTTGTATATGACGAGATTTATCGTTATACATAACGCTCCTAGCCCTTCCAATTGCCGTTTGACTATCGCAATGTATGCATATTGGTGCCAACGGTTTGGGCCAAAATGGAATATCTTCCAAAATATTTCGGAGTCATTCAGCCTCTTCACTAGCTTTATCTAAGGATATAAACTCAGCCTCCATTGTAGAGCGGGCAATACAAGTTTGTTTGGACGACTTCCAAAATACCTCTCCTCCACCAATAGTGAATACATATCCACTTATGGACTTAGAATAAGTTGAACCGGTAATCCAATTTGCATCACAGTATCCCTCAATCACCGCAGGATATTTACTGTAGTGCAAAGCAAAGTCCTGAGTATGTTTTAAATATTCCAAAACCCGTTTCATTTCCATCCAATGAGATTGACCTATATTACTCGTGTATCGACTCAGTTTACTTATAACACAAGCTATATTTGGTCGTGTAGAATTCATGATATACATTAAACATCCCAACACACGAGCATAATTCAATTGTGATATGCTTTGGCCTTTGTTCTTTGCTAGTGCAAGATTCACGTTAATTGGAGTTTTTGCAACTTTAAAATCTAAGTGCTTGAATTTTTCAAGTACCGTTTTAATGAAATGAGCTTGCGACAATGCCAGACCTTGAGGAGTCGTATGGATCTTAATACCCAGAATTAAATCGGCAACTCCCAAGTCTTTCATATCAAACTTGCTAGTTAGCATACGCTTAGTCGCATTTATGTTGACAATGTCATTACTCACGAGCATATCATTCACATATAAACAAACAATGACTATGTGATTTGGAACATTTTTAATGTACATACATTTATCATATTTATTTATCTTAAAACCATTTGATAACATTATTTGATCAAGTTTAGCATGCCATTGTTGGGTGCTTGTTTTAGTCCATAAAGCGACTTAACAAGTCTACATAACTTCTTTTCTTTACCTGGAACCACAAACCCTTCAGGTTATTCCATGTAGATTTCTTCCTTCAAATATCCATTTAAAAATGCCGTCGTAACGTCCATTTGATGAATTTTAAGACTATATACTTCAACTAATGCTACAAACGTTCGTTTGGATGTAATTCTTATAACTAGAGAGTATGCATCAAAATAGTCAAGGCCTTCTCGTTGTATTACCCTTTGGCCACAAGTCTTGCTTTATATTTATCAATAGTGACATCATCTTTTATTTTCCTCCTAAAAATTCATTTAGAACCCCAACGGTTTATTTTCAAGAGGAAGATCAACCAATTCCCTTGTATGGTTATTCAATATGGATTCTGTTTCATTATTGACTGCCTCTTTTCAAAATAATGATTCCGAAGAAGACGTAGCTTTTTTAAATGTACGAGGCTCATTTTCCAATAAGAAAGTTACAAAATCTGGTCCAAATGAAGTAGACGCTCTTTGACGTTTACTACGTCTTGGATCCTCCTTATTAGATGTACTTTCTTTTGTTTCTTCTTGAGGTCGTTTAGATCTTTCACCCATCAACTCATATTCCTTTTATACGGATATATATTTTCGAAGAATTCAGCATTATCTGATTCTATAACCGTATTATTATGAACCAGAAATCTATATGCTTTACTATTGGTTGCATATCCTATGTAAACACAATCAACGGTTTTCGGTCCTATCTTTACCCTTTTGGGTTTACGAACTTGTACTTTTGCCAAAGACCCGTGGCAAACCAGAATTTATGAACAAAGCGTTCATCATCTCCTTTAATGATTGATTATTTCTTTTCACAATCCCCATTGGATTGGGGCGTGTAAGATGCCGTTGTTTGATGAATAATTTCATATTCTAAACATATTACTCCAAAGCCGAAGCCAAGCGAGCGACGACGGCGCGAGGCTTGCCTTCTTCCCACCTCTTTAAGAGCTAGAAGAAATATAATCATATATATACTCAACAAATGAGCTTTCTTCCTCCAATATGGGACGATGTTCCTTTATAAAGGAGGGAAAATCCAAATTTTATTTTTTTCCCTTCATTTCCCATTCACCCTATTTTAAGCTAAACTAAACTTAAACCCAACAGTTTTTACCAAAGTCTTCGGCAAAAACTAGAAAGTAGTGCACATCACTTTATGAGTTTGAGGATCAACAAACATTGATGAAAAGTAATGCATATCACAATTTTTTGATGAAATTACTTATCAAATTTTTGGAAAAAAAACGATAAAGAAAAACTGTTTGACTCCTTTGATAGTAATAGTAATTAGTGTTATTCTTTTGAAATGAAGAGAATACTAGTAGCAATTTAAGCTGGTAGTGTACACTTCGGCTGCCGGTTCTTCAGGGAACACAAATTTCCAATGGCAATATTAATAAGGATTTAACCTAAAGAGAAGATTCTCTCTTTTTAACCTTAGCTTCAGAAATGTGCTAGCTGCTAGTATAGAGACCATAAATCTACAACAGGACTAAAACAATTTGCTCAAAAGATAATGATGAACAATGTGGTAACTTTTCTCCCCTTGAAAAATAAGAATAATTCCCCAGGAGATAATCAGCATGTGCTGATATTAAGCATTTTGTTTGCCATTTTGAGTCCATCTCCTATATGGGATGAATGTGTTTTGATGAAGATATCCAAGGAACAGAAAGCTCGAGCTCAGATTTGGGAATGACTTAAGCTTTGGCTCCCAACTCCAGCATTAAAGTGTGATTGATTTCATTTGATGTTGGGCCGACAAATTGAAGTGGACCTGATCACAAATACATAAACAAGCAAAAAGGAGCACGATTAGACACAAATCAAGGAACACTTATGCTGAACTTACAAATTCAATCTGAGCAAAATTGAGTAAATGTGGGTGTCGTTGCTGGGATCAATGTACTTTGGTTGTACAAGAAAGTAGTAAAAGTATCAACAGGATAATCAGAGAAGATATTCGCTAATATCGTTATGGTTTTTCACTTGATGTACACAATGATGGTTCATTGCAGTGAATCTGTTACTTGTAAGGTACAGGTGTATTAGAGAGGAGGGTGGATTGGCTACTATACTTGGTAAAAATTGTGCCAGATAACAAAAGGCATCACACATGGGCATAAAATTTCGCATTAAGGTCCATCAATAGTCTAATTATGCTTTGTATGTGGAAGAAAATGTCAAAGTTGTGGCTAAAACTTGCCTTTTCAAATACGAATACTGAAAATTTAACAAGTGGTTAGAACCAATTGTAATGACATACCAGGGCTAAAGTATCGATTCTTTAGAGCCCACTCTTCTCGCAAGGAAGCAAATTTCTTGAAAGGAGCACCTGGGGATTGACAAATGCTTATACAACTGCGAAGCTTTAATCACCCAAAAATTACAGGAAAAATGATTGATCCACTAAAATAAGTAACAGGTAACATATGGCTTGTAGGTGATGGAGCTTTTACCATCTAATTCCACCATTGCCTTCTTAATCACAGGCTTGAATTTACCTGCAAAAGTTTGATCACTTCATCACAAATGCAGTATAGAATCTCAGCCAAAACCTATTCCCCTCGTAAAACATGACAGGTCTAAACAGAGGTTAGTCCGAACCCACTGGTTTCCACTACGAACTTGTTTATGTATGTGTATCTATTACTATATAAAGTTAAACAACCCATTGCTGCAACTGAGCAGTGGATGCCGTGGCATTTTCTCTTCAATCCAGATAGAACTTCGAACTACGTACTAAATCTACATTCTAGATCTGCTCCTGCAGAGAGATTCACCATTTCATCGAGCTAAATACCATTAATTTGATATATGTGGCTCCAAAACTCCACAGCCTTGTCTATATAAATTGGTTACTATCTCATCATGTAAGCAAGGGTCTCTGATCCTTCAAACTCATAATCTTAAGCATACAAATTGTATAAGTGTAGCTTTTCATATTGTGTAAAACTGGGTACTTTTACTTAATTATAGTTAAGGAAATATCTGGTTGCTCTTTATTAGTAATTCGTTTATCTTTTGTGATGGTTACAATATAAAATAGAAGAGTAAGACACTTGTCCTTAGGTGAGAAATGTGTATATCGATGCTTGAAATGACTAAATAGATGCTTCAAAATAGACAAATTCAAACCAGTTTGTACTTGGGTATTCAGCTAAATCTCTCCTAAGAGAAGAGCAAGAGTCTGAGCAGCACAACCAGGCGCTTAGAAGTTCATCAAGCTAAGACCTTTTCCTATCAAAAGGGAGAATACACCATATACAGAGAACAAGAGAGGAAGGAGGTTGATACCATGTCTCCTTTCCACATCCATCAATGATGTTAGTGCTGTTCCACCTACAGTCCAGTCTTCAACTGGAGCTCCCAAATTTCCCACCTAAATATGAACAAGGGTCTCAGTATAAATTGAAGTTCAAAGGTCCTGATGCTATAACATACAAGATACTTAGAAATAAGGAGACATGGGAACACCGACCGAGGAAATCAAGCCTGTTTTTCCTGAATGAAGAAGTGCTCCAGCCCCGTAACCCAATGCATAGCAATAGTTGGAGTCAAAACTTGAAGGCAAACCACATCTGCCCTCATAACTATAAAGCAAACACAGAAAAATAACAACTACTATCAAGATAAACTTAAGAAATTGAGGTACTAAGTACTCTACAAATTATAGGTTATTAAAGCAGAACTGCATAAGTCAAATGGAAGTGGTATCAATTACCCGAAAAAATGAGACTGCCCTTTAAAATGTTTGGTATAAGAACCTTCCCTCCTCTTGTTCTCCAGTTCAGCTTCCACCATTTGAATAAGCATTTTCTCGGTTTCTATTTTGGCAACCTGTAGAAATTGCAAAGAAAATGTACCAGAAGGAAAAGAACATAGCAAGACTTGACTAAATGAGCAATTGTCCTATTTTGCTAAACATCCATCGAAAAGAAGAAGAGTACCTGGACATTTCCATGCGGATCTCTTTCAAGAAGTAACTGCTCCTGAATTGCTTGTGGTAGGAATTCGAAGAGCTCATGAGACTGGCTTCTGAGCTTCTTTTTCCAATTGCCACCTTCATCAATAACATCATTAGCCAGTATTTCATTGAGCTCTGCAATCAACTGTTGCACCTGCAAATAAGAGACATAATCTTAACAACAACGTATTGCTTCTCTGTTCATGCTAATAGACGACTCAACTGAATCAGATGCAAAAGACTGAACAAGCTTAAAGGAGAACTGAGTGAAATGGAGGTAACCATGATCAGAAGTTATAAAAATTAGAAATTGAGTGGGAATCTTGATTTCTACAGTTGAAAGTTAAAACCTCTGGGATGAAGTCAATCAAGCCTTCGGGTATTAGTATAACCCCATAATTATAGCCAAGTTTTGCACGTTTGCAGATTACTCCTACGATATAATCTGTAACACTTTTAAGTGTTTGCTTCTGAGCTGCGACCTGTAGTAAAATGAAACCTTTGTAAATATTGGGGAGGAATCACAAAACAATTCCTAAAAGGATAATTCTAACTTTCATACTTAACATGTTCCTCATTATAAAATAATCTTCACAAACCATGGAAATGAAATTTTAATTGTCTGAATCATCTTGATGACATGCATTGAAGTCCCTTCCTAGTAATATAAGTGGTAAAGTTAAGGTATTTACCTTAGACATGGTATGTGTAATATGGCCAAATTTTCATGACATTTGCCATGACATAATATCCATTATTAGGCTAAGGATTTCTTGCTATAAATAGAGGAATTTCTCCTCATTTGTAAACACACCAATTCAAGAACTTTTCACTCTTGTCTTTCTTTCTCATCCTTTATTTCATTATAGAGTATTTTGTAAGAGAGTGAGTGTTGGGAAATACTTGTGTGAACCCTTTCTTTGGAGTGATCTTGTGAGTTTATTCTCTTGGGGTATTTGGGATTAATTAGAGTATTTATTCTAATTTTGTACTCTCTTTTGTACTCTTGTTGGTATAGTGAAATTGCTCCTCTCCGCTTGTGGACGTAGGTCACTTTGACCGAACCACGTTAAATTTGTGTCTTCTCTATATTCTTTAATTGCCGTTATTATCAACTTCCATTGTCTTTGTTATTGTCATTATACCGTTGTTTGGCTAAATTCCGCACTACCCGGGTTCCCGATCCTAACAAATTGGTATCAGAGCCAGATCTAATGGGGTTAGTTTAAATAGCCAAAATGACTCTAACAAAGTCTTATGTTGAGAAATTTGACCGAAGTGCAAACTTCGGAATGTGGCAATTAAAGATAGAAGCTATCCTAATTCGGGATGGCTTAGATTTGGCACTGCAAGGAAAGGAGAAGATGCAGGATAAAATGACGGACGAGTAGTTTGCCGTCATAGACAAAAAGGCAAAAGCAGGTATTATTTTAAATCTTTCAAATGAGGTTTTGCGTGAAGCTGCAGCAGAAAGCTCAGCCAAAGGCATATGGGAAAAGCTTAAAACCATATATATGAAAAAAACAGTAGAAAACAGACTTTACCTAAAGCAAAAACTCTACACTTTTCGTATGGCTGAAGGTACCTCTACACTTACTTATCTTGATACTTTTGATTCTCTTCTTATGGATTTAAGTAATATAGATGCTGAAATCAAAGATGAGGATCAAGTTGTGTTATTGCTTGTTGCCTTACCCTAGTCGTTTAAACATATAAGAGATACTATGCTTTATGGAAAAGATAATATCTCTTATAAAGATATCAAATCTATTTTGAAATCAAAAGAACAAATAGATAGAGATATTGCTGGGGAAACTAGTGGGAACCAAGGGGAAGGCTTATTCATAAGAGGTAGATCCAATAAGACAGATTCAAGTAGTGAGAAACCTAAATCAAGGTCAAAATCCAGATACAGAAATGTCATGTGCAAATATTGTCATAAGAAA
>AWOL01S0120527.1:0-13275 GCA_000715115.1 Nicotiana otophora
AAAGAATCAAATAAAGATGAATGTTTAGGAAGATTATTCCTATGAAGCATAGACAAATCAAAAGGAGAATTCAACTTTTTAAAAATCTAGTGGCTATATGTCATATGAAGGTTAGTTCTGGAGCGAAAAATTTTCTGTGTACGCATCATATTCTTATTTCTTTTTGTTTTGTTTCCTTTTGCCAAGTGAAAAGTAAGAAAGCAAATGTACAAATGAAATGATTTTGTACGAGTGGTAGTAAAAGTTGGTGTCCTGCTATTAAGTATAGGGAAGAAAAGTATAGTCACTTTTTCTAGTAATTTTATTCAAAGGTAGGAAGTTGTAGTTCTCAAAGAATTTATTAAAAAAATCATGTGAAATACGCTAGTTCTAGAATGTTGGGAGGTTTGGACAATATAAGAGAAGTTGGAACAAGTACATGTAAAATGTTAGGCAAAATACAAAATTGGCCGGTCGGCCAAAACTAATTGCATTCGCTAGCCAAAAAGTGTATAAAATAAGTATATTATATGTATATAATACACATATATGAAAAGTAAGACAGCCGTATTAGCTCATCAACTCGCCTTAACGCACCCTCACTATATAGGTGCGGACTTGCATACGGTATCTCTTCCATTATTTTTTGGAGCAGCTAAAAATATATATTTCTCTTAAATGTTTCCCCTTGATGGGCCGATATAATAGCATGTTTGGCCAAGCTTCTCCAAGGCTAAAAACACTTTTCTTTCAAAAAAAAAATTTTTTTTTTTTAAAGTTAAAGTGTTTGGCCAAGCTTTTAGAAGAAAAAAAGTGCAATTGAGTAGAAGCAGAAGCAGTTTTGGAGAAGCAGAAAAAATTAGGTTCTCTCCGGAAGCACTTTTCAAAAAAACACACTTAGAAGCACTATTTTACAGTTTGGTCAAACACTAATTGCTGCTCAGAAGTGCTTTTCAAATTAATTAGCCAAACACAAACTGCTTCTCATCAAAAGTACTTTTTAGAAAAGAGCTTTGGCCAAACAGGCTATAAGACTCAAAGGTAGAGTTGGCGCCAGTTTCTTGAGTTCCTAATATTCAAGGATATTGACATTTCACCCAAAGTATATGACTTTTCTTTATAGTTTTTAAATTATTAAGAAAGACTTGTCTTCATAGTTTTTCTTCTACTTGGAAATAATCTGTAAAACCATTTGTTAAATGTCATTTATCTACAATATATAGTCTAGTTAACATGCTTGTAACAATCTATCATAACAAGATTAATAACAAAAATGAGGTCGATAACTCCCACAAAGATGACAAACGGTGCTTCTAGCAATCTAAATTATAATTAGTTGAAAAAGTAAGAGCTGGGAAGGAAATGGAAAAAGTTAACCTGAGAAAGCTCAAGAAAAGAAGAGCCAGGGTCAATAAGCCGTTCAATCCTCTCTCTAGGGAGAAGCTTATCCCTACTCCTATGTCTCTTCACTGCTTCTGCCCCTCCTCCTTCCATAACCTAACAACATAAAACAATTTACAATTGCTCTGTATACGTAGTACTCAAAACAATCAAAGTAAATAGAAAATTTTGGGAAAAATTTAAAATAGAAAAGTGACCTTTCGAATGTGAGAGTGAAGCTGGGAAACAAGTCCATCCATGACTTTAGAGTTGCGAGAATACGACTCGGAGCTACGGTCGAGAGTGTCGGGAAGGATTCCCATGGAGCTATTTCGGGTCGAAATGAAACTAGCCGGGTATATCCGACGTGAAATGGAGCATTCTGAAGCTAATCTCCTTGTCCAAATTCGTAGCATTCTTTCTACTTGATCGTCTTATTCTTATTTTTTGTGTGTGGATTTGAAGCTTTTTATTAGTGGGAGACTAAGAGGAGAGCTTTAGGTGCTGCTGTGTAATGCATATCCAATCCTCCGTGGACGCGCCTCAGCAGATAATAATAGACAGAAACGTGCACGACTTTGGGTTTAATCTAAAAAATGCAGAACGTGATGTATTGATGTATTGATGTACTGTTGGACTCGGAGACCATTTAGCTTCTGGGCCTCGGCAGAAATAGATCCAAGTTGTATAAGTTTATTTGTATAGCTTCTTTTACTAGTTTAGCCAATAGCTTCTTTTACTAGTTTAGTTCAGTTTAGTCCACTTAGCATTCCGGGTTTTGGCCCAATGTATATATAGCTTATTTTGTACACATTTTTAACACTTTGGTCATTCTGAGATAATGAAGCAATCGAGAATCTTCTCATTTTCCTTTACGTTCTCTTCAGAAACCCTAGTTGATTTCTTGACGATTTCATGATTTCCCAAACTTTTCATGTTATCAGAGCAAGGATTCATGTAGATCATGTCCTCCGCACTCGTCTGATGCTACCCTCATAAAGTTTGGTTGAGTTTTTCTTCTCGTCTGAGTTTCATCAGTTTCGTCGGATTTTTCTCATTCTGTAGTGATTTACGGTTGTGCGGTGTTTTCTGGTGTATCCCTTACACGGATTGAAGAAACGCAAGAGAGGATTTCGATTTCAGCCCGGGTGAGACTGAATTTCTGGTGTGTGAGCAATATTTGGTTGTCCTGGTAAATCTCGAAGGTCGTTCTTCTTCTAGTCGCGATGAAGTGTGGTATTTCTATCTCTATTCTTACATATCTTGTGGTGTGGTGTGGTTTTGTTGTCACTAGGGTTTGCATCAGAAAATTCCCTATCAGTTAGGTTGATTGTTATTGATTTCAATATGATTGTGGGTGATTCTAGTACTTCGACTTCTACGTATTCTCCAGATCCGTCTAGTCCTCTATTCATACATTCGTCCGATATCCCTGGGACTTGTTTGGTGCATGTACCATTTTCTGGTACTGGATTTGGGGTTGGAAGAGGAAAATGGTAGTTGCTTTGTCAGCTAAGAATAAGATAGCTTTCATAGATGGTAGTTGTCCTAAACCTTCTGATAATGTTGTTGAGCTGAAATTCTAGAATAGGTGTAATAATATGGTGATTTCCTGGTTAACTAGTTCTTTATCTCCTGATATAGCTGAGAGTATTCAGTATTCTGAAGTTGCTGAGTGTATTTGGAAACAACTTGAAAGTAGATATGACACCGTTAATGGAACTAAAGTGTTCGAGATTAAGAAAGAATTGGCTTCTACTTGTCAAGGACCTCTTGACATAGCATCGTATTTTAACAAATTAAAGAAGTTGTGGGATGAGTTGGCTTTCATGCGTAAAAATCACATTAACCCTTGCAATTGTGCTCTACAAAAGGAGTTGGAGAAGGACAAGTTATATCAATTCCTAATGGGGCTTAATGAGACTTATGTTAGTGTCAGAAGTAACCTTNTAGCATTCTTTCTACTTGATCGTCTTATTCTTATTTTTTGTGTGTGGATTTGAAGCTTTTTATTAGTGGGAGACTAAGAGGAGAGCTTTAGGTGCTGCTGTGTAATGCATATCCAATCCTCCGTGGACGCGCCTCAGCAGATAATAATAGACAGAAACGTGCACGACTTTGGGTTTAATCTAAAAAATGCAGAACGTGATGTATTGATGTACGGACTCGGAGACTATTTAGCTTCTGGGCCTCGGCAGAAATAGGCCCAAGTTGTATAAGTTTATTTGTATAGCTTCTTTTACTAGTTTAGCCAATAGCTTCTTTTACTAGTTTAGTTCAGTTTAGTTCACTTAGCATTTCGGGTTTTGGCCCAATGTATATATAGCTTATTTTGTACACATTTTTAACACTTTGGTCATTCTGAGATAATGAAGCAATCGAGAATCTTCTCATTTTCCTTTACGTTCTCTTCAGAAACCCTAGTTGATTTCTTGACGATTTCATGATTTCCCAAACTTTTCATGTTATCAGAGCAAGGATTCATGTAGATCATGTCCTCCGCACTCGTCTGATGCTACCCTCATANTTCTTGACGATTTCATGATTTTCCAAACTTTTCATGTTATCAGAGCAAGGATTCATGTAGATCATGTCCTCCGCACTCGTCTGATACTATCCTCATAAAGTTTGATTGAGTTTTTCTTCTCGTCTGAGTTTCGTCGGATTTTTCTCATTTCTGTAGTGATTTACGGTTATGCGGTGTTTTCTGGTGTATCCCTTACACGGATTGAAGAAACGCAGGCGAGGATTTCGATTTCAGCCCGGGTGAGACTGAATTTCTTGTGTGTGAGCAATATTTGGTTGTTCTGGCAAATCTCGAAGGTCGTTCTTCTTCTGGTCGCGATGAAGTGTGGTATTTCTATCTCTATTCTTACATATCTTGTGGTGTGGTTTTGGTTTTGTTGTCATTAGGGTTTGCATCAGAAAATTCCCTATCAGTTAGGTTGATTGTTATTGATTTCAATATGACTGTGGGTGATTCTAGTACTTCGACTTCTATGTATTCTCCAGATCCGTCTAGTCCTATATTCATACATTCGTCTGATATCCCTGGGACTTGTTTGGTGCCTGTACCATTTTCTGGTACTGGATTTGGGGGTTGGAAGAGAAAATGGTAGTTGCTTTGTCAGCTAAGAATAAGATAGCTTTCATAGATGGTAGTTGTCCTAAACCCTTTGATAATGTTGTTGAGCTGAAATTCTGGAATAGGTGTAATAATATGGTGATTTCCTGGTTAACTAGTTCTTTATCTCTTGATATAGCTGAGAGTGTTTAGTATTCTGAAGCTGCTGAGTGCATTTGAAAACAACTTGAAAGTAGATATGACACTGTTAATGGAACTAAAGTGTTCGAGATTAAAAAGGAATTGGCTTCTACTTGTCAAGGACCTCTTGACATAGCATCGTATTTTAACAAATTAAAGAAGTTGTGGGATGAGTTGGCTTTCATGCGTAAAAATCCCATTAACCCTTGCAATTGTGCTCTACAAAAGGAGTTGGAGGAGGAGAAGTTATATCAATTCCTAATGGGGCTTAATGAGACTTATGTTAGTGTCAGAAGTAACCTACTAATGATGCAACCACTTCATTCCCTTGACAATGCCTATAATATACTACTTCAAGATGAGAGTCAAAGGCATGTCAATTCTACTCCTCAATTCAATTCAGAGTCAACTTCTTTTAATGTCAATAATCTCACCACGCATCCTCCTCCTCCTAAACAACAGTACACTCACAAGGTTAATTTTGACCAAAGGGTAAATGTTGATCAAAGAACTTCTGTGTTTTGTAAATATTGCAAGAAGCCTGGACATTTAATTGATAAATGTTACAAGCTTCATGGCTTTCCATCAAACTTCAAGTTCTCCAATGGAAATGCCAGTATTGAATCTGGACTTTCTGATATTGACCATTATACTACTGGTGTTGGTTTTTCCCATCCTGGTTCTTCCAGTTCTTCAAAGCAAAGTTCTGTAATCCCTGGGCTGAGTGTGCAACAGTACAATCAGTTGATGAGTATACTGCAACTGTCACATGTGTCAACTTCTGGTTCTCAGCCCAATCTCGTAGCTTATGCCAATTTTGTTGGTACCTTACTGTCTGTTGATTTGTGCAATAGTTCCAGTTCTAATTCATGCATGCTTTCTCGGGCTGTAGGCTTAACTTGGATAATTGATTATGGGGTTACTGATCACATGACATCTAATAAGGAATTTCTTTCTAATATAACTCATTTGCATGTTCCATATCTTATTTCCTTGCCTAATGGATATAAAGTAAAAGTGACCAGCACTGGTTCTTTTACCTTGAATCCATCACTCATTCTTCATAATGTTCTTTATACTCATTCTTTCTACCACAACCTCATTTTTGCACATAGACTCATACAACAGTTCAAAAGCTTGCATGTTCCCTATCTTGTTTCCTTGCCTAATGGATATAAAGTAAAAGTGACCAGCACTGGTTCTTTTGCCTTGAATCTATCATTCATTCTTCATAATGTTCTTTATATTCCTTCTTTCCACCACAACCTTATTTCTGTACGTAGACTCATACAACAGTTCAAAAGCTTTGTTTTGTTTACTTATGACTCTTGTTTACTTCTACCACGGGGCCCTTTTTCTAAAGAAGTCTTTGGATCTTGGTAAACTTGATACTGGTCTCTACAAGCTTATCTGGAAAAAGCCTTCCCAATCTCAAATTTTTACCGATTTATATTCCATGAATAATGTTGTTTCATCTTTTGTCCATTTTGTTTTTGCTTCCACATGTGAGAATAATGTTGTTTCATCTAGTTTTCCCCAAGTTGATACATCTCCTTGTAATTTTAATCCTAGCTTGCCTAATATCTGCACTATTCTTTTCTATTCTACTTCTACTGATATGAATAAAATGAATGTGATTTGGCATCAAAGACTTGCTCATGTTCCTTTTATTAGAATGAAACTTATTTCTGATTTATCTGATTCTTTGTCTTCCAAACAACCTTTTATTTGTAATGTAAGTCCCATGTCAAGGCAAACTAGGATGCCTTTCGCAGATAGTTCTATTACTACTGTTAAACCTTTCCAACTCATTCACATTGACACTTGGGGTCCTTACCATAGTCCAACATATATTGGGGTTAGATATTTCCTTACCATTGTTGTCACGCCCCGAAATGGAGGAGCGCGACCGACGCACAACCGAGAGAACCCGGCCGAGCAAGCCTGTTAGATTTTCTTCTACCCAAACTCATCCATGAATAAAGAGGAGATGTACTCCATTAATCAAACGCTGAAAAGATTCATTAACAACTTCCATTTCATTCTCATTAGCAGCTTCATTCATAATTTATAAAATATTACGAGTTTATAAAATTAATGAAAAATATGATTTCCAAATACCAACATTTCTAGTTCAATTTCCAACATCAACCACAACCCACAACCTATCTACGGAGCCTCTAAGTACAGCAGAAGAGTAATATAAAAATGCCGGCAATTAGGCCCCGGCTATACCTCAAAATACAGTACGTGAGAAACAAAAGATACATGACCCCGAAATGAAGTGGGGCTCACCAAATCAGCTGAAAAGAGTGTACTGCTATCACTGATCAATGTCGTCTGTTGTAGAACCACTTGCATCCATTAAAGATGCAGTGCCCCGGGCAAAATGGACGTTAGTACTGTCGAATAGCACTAGTATGTATAGCTAAAAGTCCTCTTTCAAAATAGAATGCCCATATAAGAAAAGGCAACACATAGAAACAGCAAGTCACAATCAACAATATCCAAATGTCCAGTTAAAACATAATAATTTTCAAAATTCGAACTTCATATACAATTTTGGTTGGGAGATCATTAGCACTGATATACCACCGTCTTTGTTAGCAAGGAGTCTGATCACGCCCGATCGGCTAGGTCATCTCCCCACGAACAATGTGGTTTGACATGTGATAAAAAAGAAAGTTATTATCAAGAATAGTACCACCGCGTGCGCAACATGGCATCTAATCTCCACCCGATCAGCTAGGTCGCCTTCCCACATATGCCATGTGGGTTGACTTTTTCAATCCACAATTGTTAGCAGTTTCATCCCAATTAAGGGGAATAATATCACAATTTCTCCAATATTTTAATTTTATCCCAAATAAGGGGAATAATCACAATCCACCCATACACTGGCACGTGTAGTTTCAGGTGTGGGCCTTATGACCCACCATTTCTCGGTTTTGCTAATGATGCTCCCAAAAATATTTTTGATTTGATTTTCACACAGAGGTAACATAAATACAATTGTACTCACCTCAACATCTTTCACATTGTATAAATTCTCATTAGTATTTCCAGTCATTCACAACAGTAATATTTCCTTGGCTCATTTGGCCATTCACAAGATTCTTTATTCCTAGCATGATGGCCGTATTTCATATTCCACACTTTCACCTCTTTCAATTTTAAAGATCACCATCAAATATCAACATATAGAATATCCCAGAAATCACAACTTTAAGTTCATTAGAAATGAACAATTTAAGCACAATAGATTTCTTTCCTTGAAATGGAGTGAAATAATTGGCAATTGATGTGCAAGTTAAAATCATCAACAAGTAACACACCATTTATTCTTGAAATACTTTTTCCCAAAAAGGTCAATACACAATTTCCACTCACGAATATGTAAGAACGCAAAACACATTTAAAAAACTCACAAAGCATAGCATTTGTTAAAGCATCCACATATGAGCATGAATTGAGTTCATAAGCTTTTAGGCAATTCTATATTCGAAGTCAATTCAGAATAGTTGAATCAAGACTCATTTCATAACCTTTTTCACATCATTTTATTTCATTGGCACCATTGGCGCACGTTGGCCACACTTTATATCTCCAATTCATTTATTTCACTTCCAACCATCTTTATAGATTATCAACAATAAGACATTTTCAATCAAGACTTTAGGTACACATATGAGCAATTAAGAGTCTTAAGCATATTGGAATTTTCTCACACAATTTGGCATCGTAACCTTCATATGAAACACGACTCAAAGACATAGTATTTTAATACACATATCATTCTTGAACATATTCCCAAAGGATAACATAATATGATAGGAACATCCATAACACATTTTAAATACGTAATTCTAGACACCTTGCTTATTCGGGACAATCGAATTTATTGGGAACATCTCGGAACATAGAATAAGGAACTTGATACAACCATACTTGAAACTTACGGGAACATCATGGAATCAATTCTAAGAGCGTAGTTTAGCCAACATACCTCGCTTTGAGCTTTCCTTAAATTACTGCAATGTTCCAAAAATTCTAGCAATCCCAATCTATTTTGAGACATAACAAAATTGAACCATAATTAGGAAGATATTCATGGTCTCAGCTCATTTGAGCATTTTATCAAACACTAGGTGTGCAAATTTAACTACAAGGTTCTTCTACAAGATTTTCTTCACTCCACAACCCAATCTTTAGTTATTTAAGCTCAACAATTTTTCCACGAACCTTATTAGTACAAGCATGTATAAATAATATTCGTACACCCAAGAATCATACTCTCAATCACCCATCTTTTACCCCAAACTCGAAATTGAAGACTAGGGGTTTGAATCTTACTTCTTAGATGAAGATATTGTGATTGACTTCCTTGATTCTTGAAGATTGGTGCAAGATTGGATGATTAGAATGTTAGGTTTCCTCCTTCTCTCTCTAAAATGCTCTTACCTCTCTCTAAAACCCTCATAAAAATACCCCAAAATAAGCCCCAAAGGTTATTTATCAAAATGGGGTCGAGTTATGAAAATAGAAAAATTAACCCTCTGAAATCAAGTTTGCGGTCGCATAATGGACCGCATAATAGGTATGCGGGTCGCACAATGCACCGCAAAATTGATGCCCAAAACTGGGCTGCGCTGGCTAGGTCTACGACCACTTTTGAGGTCGCATAACCACTTCTACAATCGCATAATTGTTCTGCGGTCGCAAAATTGGCTGTAGAATCGCATTCCGCCAGCCTTTGGTAATTTGGTCATAACCTCTTGTAGGAGTGTCCAAATGATGAACGGTTTGAAGCGTCAGAAACTAGACTCGAAAATCTTTCATTTGATAGGTAGATTATCACATAACTGGTTCTATATATATATATATATATATATATATAGATAGATAGATAGATAGATAGATAGATAGACAGACAGATAGACAGATAGACAGATAGACAGATAGACAGATAGACAGATAGACAGATAGACAGATAGACAGATAGACAGATAGACAGATAGACAGATAGATAGATAGACAGATAGACAGATAGACAGATAGATAGATAGATAGATAGATATACTCCTCCAAAGTTGGGTCTTGTGCGTACTCATTTTAAACTGTAGTCTATCATGTAGTTTCCAACTTGACTTGGACTTAGGACTCTCCTTAGACCCCACATCACTTATAATATGCCTCGTACACTTATTATCATATCCAATTGATATCCATCATATTAATAATTCTCGTCTGCAAATAAAATAATATAATTAGCGCACATCAACTTTCTTAATAGCGCTTAAGTACTTCAAAAATTTTCGGGGTATTACATTCTCCTCCATTTAAGAACATTCGTCCTAGAATGTTTTACAAGTCACTTCTAAGAATAGAGTTATTCTTCTATCTCTAACCATTATACATAGGCACTTATGACTACATTGATCTCATACCTCCTTTCCAAAATTTCAACTTACTTATGGCCCTTAAAATTTGGCTATCTTTATAAATTCCTAAAACTTTCAGCAGAGTTTTCCCTGTAAATGGGCCTATCCACCTACCAAAGAATCACCAAAAACACCCTATAAACATATCCACAACTCGACAAAGCATCACAATGTATATAAACATCACTAATCTCAACATTACAAATACTGCATTATCAAAATGATATCTGGACATGAACTGCACATTTTTAAATCATAACACATAGAAAGTACCTTTCGATCCATAATTATTTGACTATACAATGAAGTGAGAATATTTTATTTCCTTAACACTTTTGGCCCTCAAGATGACCTTTTCGACTTACAGACTTCACCATAACACATTAACATAGGCAATCCCAACTTCCAGACTTATCTAACAAGGATGACAATTAGGTACCTTTCATAAACTAACTATCCATTAACTTACCTTCAATAACCTCTACCAGAATGATATACAAAGGATTTCCAATTACCTCCTTAGACATAGACACATGAAACACCGGGTACACGGAGGACATTAATAGGGAAACATCATACTCATAGTTTGGTCTATTTCCTTCAAGATTTTATAAGGCCTAATGTGACTACACATACTTTACCTTCCTTGACAATTCCCCCAATATTTTCATAGAGAAAATCTTTAGAATAACCTGTTCACTTTCTTCAACTCTAAATCCTTACGCCAAACACCCAAACTAAACCTTTGGCGGCCTCTAACAATTATTCTAAAATGTGCTAGCTTTAATATTACCATAAAACTTCCTATCCAATATGTTTGTTCATTGGATGACACTTCTTCTTTGACATGTTTGAACCTTCAACCCCAATAGGTTGCTATAAATATGAACAACGAGGTTCGAGATTAGCTAGAATTATTCAAGAATCCATCAATGTGCCGAGAAGGGTATTTAAAAGGTTATATTCTAAGAGACAAGAGGGTGACCACCAATAGTTTTGCAACGATTAATCATTCTGACGAAATCATCGATTCAACAAATGAAGCATAGAGTTGCCTTGTAGGCATTGATAATGTAGAAAAAATCAGTTTAACTCGAAATAAGAATATTCTGGGGCCCCGAATGTGATATGGGTTTCAAAATACATGAAATTGCATTACACTCTTAACATTAACTGACACAAGGAATCTATGTCACAAGCCCATGGGGATGAAAAGGAAGTTGAACACTTGTGAGATTATTATCATTCTCACAACTTAACCTTTGTCAATAGTTGATCCTATATGAGAGGACTAGAAAAACGACGAACTTGTCTTTCAAATCAATATGCTCTCATGTTACTAGACGGTGAAAAGGATTCGTGATAATATACACAAAGTGATTGTTCAAACTATAGGAGCCACATACACCAGAGAGAAAAAAAGTGGCTCAAGAAGGATCTCAACACTAGGCTGTTTTACATTAGATTTGATACCACATAGGTAAATATTATGGTGGTGCTTGCATAGGCACAAATGAGCAGATGTTATCCATTTGAATCAAAATATTATGTACGAAATTCATCAGGTATAGTCCCTTGTTGAGAATTTAGGAAAGCAAGTGGGAAGTATTAATCCTAGAGTTATAACTCAATTCAAGGACATAATTATAGAGCTCAATTCCACAAGAGGTTGTAAATAAGAGAATTTGTGATTGAGTGGATTCAAGAATAATGCGTCTCGTTCAAAGAGTAGGTACATGCAATGTTTTGTGATTCAACATCTTGTTAAGACCATGTCTATGAGAGCTCTTCAATATGGGTGCACATATACAACAAGGAAAAAATATCATGCGGTGTTCATAGCGATATAGCAAGGAGTGACTTACTTGGTAACTTTAGATTGACAAAGCAGTACCTTACTTGATACCCCTCGACTCCACAACCGTAACGTATTTCAAGAGTCATTCAACACGTCCCTAAGTGATGTTTCTTACAAATCGAACATTCCAGCTTATCGGTACAAATAACCCTCTTTCGTTTCTTACGTGCTCTTACCACATGATCCGGTGGCATGATAACATTAATAGGTACAAGGACACTTTACTTAGCAACTAGTTCTTTCATTCCCTCCTCGCAGACTCGAACCCGTGGGTTACTCATATGGAAAATGAGACATGACGAGGAAATTAGCTTCCTATCTTGAGCTCTATCGCACGATCAGGAGTATCAAAGAAGTGTGAAATTCCAAAATGTCCAAGTAGCCTCCTCATTATAGATGTGGTTGACAACACACCGATAAGAAGGACTTTACTAGACACGGCTCCGAGATATCCTAGGACACTTTAAAACCTTAGGCTCTGATACCAAGTTTATCACGCTCCTAAATCGATGAGCGCGACCGACGCACAACCGAAAGAACCCGACCGAGCAAGCCTGTTAGATATTCTTTTACCCAAACTCATCTATGAATAAAGAGGAGATGTACTCCATTAATCAAATGCTGAAAAGATTTCATTAACAACTTTCATTTCATTCCCATTAGCAGCTTCATTCATAATTTTCAAAATATTACGAGTTTATAGAATTAATGAAAAATATGATTTCCAAATATCAGCATTTCTAGTTCAATTCCCAACATCAACCACAACCCACAACCTGTCTACGGAGCCTCTAAGTATAATAGAAGAGTAATATAGAAATGCCAGCAATAAGGCCCCAGCTATACCTCAAAATACAATACATGAGAAACAAAAGATACATGATCCCGAAATGAAGTGGGGCTCATCAAATCAGCTGAAAAGAGTGTACTACTATCACTAATCAATGTCGCCTGCTGTAGAACCACCTGCATCCATTAAAGATGCAGCGCCCCCGACAAAAGGGACATTAGTACTGTCGAATAACACTAGTATGTATAACTAAAAGTCCTCTTTCAAAATAGAATGCCCATATAAGAAAAAATAACACATAGAAACAACAAGTCACAATCAACAATATCCAAATGTCCAGTTAAAACATAATAATTTTCAAAATACGAACTTCATATACAATTTTGGTTGGGAGATCATTAGCACCGATATACTACCATCTTTGTTAGCACGGAGTCCGATCACGCCCGATCGGCTAGGACATCTCCCCATGAACAATGTGGTTTGACATGTGATGCGAAATAAACTTGTTACCATGAGTAGTACCACCATATGCGCAATATGGCATCTGATCTCCACCCGA
>AWOL01S0120557.1:1685-25598 GCA_000715115.1 Nicotiana otophora
CCCCCCCCCAGACTTCTAACATATAAAATTAACTCTTTGCCATAAGTTTTATACTTAGCTCTATTTTTTTCTCTTAGTTGAGTAAAGAATGGCCAAACAAGAGATGTTCCTGCCCGTTTAGAAGGTTGTCTAGAAAAAGTAGGGGCAGTAACAAGAGGGATAGACGGGGTATCATTTGGATTATTATTAGTTGGGTTAACTTCAGGAGCAGCACTAATGGGTGTATCGTCATCTGTTTGCGTTTCATCAAAATCTATTTCTTCATCATCATTTTCATCAATAGTTGGATTACCATAAAGAGCATTCATATATTCATGGTTTAATTGTTCACCAGGTGCAATATTATGGCAAAATTGACTCTCGGTAAATTATAATAAACTATTATCACTATCAAGAATAGGAGGTGTAAGACGGGTAACAGGTTTGGGTCGGGGAGCCGGGGGAAGTGGAGGAGGAACAGATTGGCCACTAGATTCACCACTCTTAGATTTTTCCTTATTTTTACTAAACATTTTTTTAAGGAATAAGCCATCTTAATTAATCAAGCAAAGTAAATAAAACAAACAAAACTATAATATTAAAACTTAAGAGTTGGAGCGAGTTTACCGAATTAACGAACAACTTGTTAAAAATTAATTATCGTTGAAGACTTGAAGACTTCAATTCACCAACTTCACAATTTTGCACAAAATGTAACAATTAAGTAAGCAATTATAGAAGAATATTAGAGAGAGATTGATAATTTTGTAAGAAAAATAAAAGAATTAGGGGGTATTTATAGTTGAAAATAGGGGAAAAGTATAATTATAAAAAGTTTGGGGTTAAAACAAAGTTTGGGGGGTTAAATGGCTATTTTGCAAATAGCCAACGGCTAGTTTTTAAATGGCCAAACGGTCATTTTTTTTTTAAAAATATTATCCGTTGGGCCCTGATAGGCCCGTTTAGGACCGCTTGAACCGGCCCACTTCTCAGCCGGTCCCGGTCCCGGCCCAAACGGTCCCGGTCTCACGGGCCTCCCATATAGGACCAGCCCACTACCCAATCCACCTCCCCACGGTCCCGGTCCTATCCGGTTAGGACCGTTTAGGCCCACCGCCCATAAGGGCTTGCGGTCCTGGGCCGGTCCCGGTCCTAACCGGCCCACATGCCACCCTTATCAGTAACCCGTTTTCTTCTAAATTTAGATTTTGGCCAAAAGACTTATTTTTGATTAAACAAATTTAAATACAAAGTTTGAACCCAAACTACTGAATTCAGGTAATCCTTAACTTATACACCAAATTTGCCCTTTGTATCGAAAGATTGTTTCACCTTAAAAATTGACGGATAGCGATCAGCACTCGACAAGCAATGGCGAATCCAGAAATACGTACAATCTAAGAATGTAATACGTAAAATTTTAAAATGTGATCTATGGCAACGTTTTGAACCTCCTATGCCTTTACACTGAACTCTTCCCTTACACCAAGGAGTTTATAAACGGTTTATATATAACCAAAAAAACAAGTTTTATCTAATTTGCATATTTTCCCTTATGTGTCTTTTTTTCAATTGTCAATTGCCATGTTTGTTGCGCGTGAACCTCACGCATCTTAATGATTTCGCTGTGTAAAAATTGTGTCGCACATATTCAACCTACGGTAGGTGTTCAATAGGTTATATTTTTAGTTTAAGTGTATAAATAAATTTTTTGACAAGTTTAAGGGCTTGCTTATGTATTTGGCCTTTTTGGATGAATTTATCGTGATAGCTTAAATATTTTTACAATATCAGTATATCTGAATTTAATTATAAAAAGTAATTTGCTTTAGTTTTGAAGTTATAAGTAATCAAACTTGTATACGGGTAAAATCGGGGGTAATGTCTACCCCGATTTCCCGGTGAGAAAACGGAAGAAGGGTACGGATGCACGGGATTGTAATCGAGGTTAGAGACTGGTAGAATTTAAGGGTCCACCAAACTATATAGAGAACGAGGTTCTCTATTAGTTCCCACGGAACACACGCACACTGCAGTAAGTAAAAGACACAAAGAAGTTTTACGTGGAAAACTCCCACCTCACGGGATTAAAAATCACGACCTACCCTTGTAGGATTTCAACTTCACTACTGAGCAAACTTTAGATTACAACCTATTGTAACCTAGGAATTAACCTCTTAATCCCTCATTAACTTGTAACAACTCTATTACAAGCCACTTTATAATAACTCTATTACAAAGACTTACAGCTCGACTAACTCTAGCCAAGATACAAACACAAGGGTTTATGTTTTACAAAGGTTTCCTACACAATGCTTCTAACTAAGCTAAGTAGGAATTACAAATAAAGAACTTTAAGAAAGGTGCAATACAACTAAGAACATGTAATGACTCAATACAAGAAGCTGGTCCTTTGTTGTGTTGTTCTTTATTCTTGATGCCCTTGAGAATCACTTGCAAGATTGACACAGACTTGAGAGAATGCTTGATCGATTCTTGAATGTGCAAGT
The DNA here is from genome assembly GCA_000715115.1 of Nicotiana otophora. Classification (NCBI taxonomy): domain Eukaryota; kingdom Viridiplantae; phylum Streptophyta; class Magnoliopsida; order Solanales; family Solanaceae; genus Nicotiana; species Nicotiana otophora. The sequence continues at coordinate 4,175 of AWOL01S0120557.1, forward strand.
GTTTTGTTTTAACTTTGCTTGATGTTAATAACTTATTTGTGACATCATTTGAATGATGCAAGCAAGTTAGGTAAAGGGCATTCCCCATAAAGTTGACTGTTACACTATTTTTGCACTATTGCTTGTGCAGACAGCAACTTTACAGCTGTGGGGAGTTGACTTGTACAGTCACCATGGGAAATGGTGGCCATCTGTTCCCTCTGTTGTTCGTTTGAATCTGTAGAGTTGAACCATGTCCCCGAACTGAGACTTGTTGTTCTTTAAGTACTTGAGGATGTGTAACAAGATCCTTATCTAGTTCTTATCATTAAGTTTGTTAGATCATCAAAACACAACAGGGATACATATATAACCTATCAATTTTCCCCTTTTTAATGATAAAAACTTATAATTGAAGTTCCCCTTGAGAGCCAGAATGGTAGATTAGTTTCATGTATTCCCCCTGAATCTGTTCCCCAACTTGTTCCCCCAGCTTGTTCGCCCTCAATTATTTTTTCCCCTTTTGGCATCATAAAAAGATCAGTAGCAAGCAAATAAGCAAAAAGAAGTCTAGTTTGGTTAACTCATACCACATATGTGTACACAATCATGACTAAAAATAGAGCAAAAGAGCAAGACATACACAGCAAAAGGATGAAACTTTCATTAATTTTTGGATATTAAGCAGGGAGCAGTTCCATTGTTACCAACACATCCACAAAATAAAAACAACAAAAACAAAAGTACCAATCATAAACATCATCAGAACTAAAACAAAGGATAGACACTAAACCTTGACACTGGAAAGGGAACACTGGAAGGGGAAGGCTTAGATGAAGAGGCATGGGTTTTAAGAAGGATGTCCATTCGAGCATTTGCTGATATCTGATCATTGAGAAGTTTCTCTTTCATGTCCTCAATCCGTTTCCTCAGGTCGGCATTTGTTTTGGTCAGACGGGCAACCTTTGTGCTCTGAGAGCTGCCGGAACTAGGTGCCTCCTGAAGATGACTTAGCTGACCCTCAAGAATGGCATTCCTTGCCTTCAGCTTCCTTATCTCATCAGTGGCACCGGTTTGGGCGTTGATCAACTGGGAGATAGTAGAAGAGCTACCAACCCCTCCAACCTTATCAATGCACTCACATTCCTCGAGGGTGGTCTTGGATAGGGTTTGCTTACGAGTACCCATTTTAGCTTTTCCCAAAGGAACTTTGAAGAACTCAAAAACCTTAGTGAGGAGGAACCCGTAAGGCATCCCATGATTACCATCCTTGAACTCTGCAACCTTCTGCATGTGTTCTATCATGATGCCAGGCAGGTTGATAGTTGTGTAGCCATCCAGTACTTCCGTGAGAAACAGTTCTGCTCGAGATGTAATGGACTTTCTTTCTGCACGAGGGAGAAAAACCTTGTTCACCAAATCAAACAACAATTGGTACACTGGAAGGAAGGCCTTCTTGTGTACCCGTTCCCCTAACGAACTGCCTTATCCTTCAAGATAGCATTTTTAAAGTTCGAAGCGCAGGTTCCCTGAACAGAAGACAAACCCTCAGCAGGCACTCCCAAAATAGTTCCCAGCACAGCAGAGTCCATCACAAAATCAACACCATTCACTATCATACAAATATGATCATCCTCAACTGTAAATAAGTCGGCATAAAGACTACGCACTTCTTCCTCATAAACTTTGGGACTGTCACTTGTGAACAGGTGTGTCCACTGTTGGAATTCATAGATCTCCACCACTTGTCGCATGCCAGAAAATACCAATTGTAAATCAGCCCTAAATATATTATAGAAAATACGGAACGAGCCCCAAACATCGGGGTGTCACTAAGTCATGAGCGTCTAAATCTATGAACTAAGAAATAAAACTGTCTAACTGTCAATATAGTCCAAAAGAAGAAATGATAAAAGGAGTAACAAGGACCTGCGGATGCTAGCATATACCTTGCAGTCTCCAACGATAGCCGGCTTGAACTCAATGATCGCCACGCTCTAACTCACCTGGATCTGCACATAAAGTGCAGGGTGTAGTATGAGTACAACCGACTCAGTAATAATAGAAATAACTAAGGAACTGAGTAGTAGTGACGAGCTAAGCAAAACAATCAACTTATTTATTTTCACAATTTACAATAAACATGAATAAACAGGTAAATTCCATAAAACCAACAAATGCCACAAAGAAATCAACTGGCAAATGCAGCAAAACTAAAATTAAATGCAACCTCACAACAATGTCACTCCATCACTCAGCACTCGCACTCAGCACTCAACACACTCAACACTCAATAGGTACCTGCGCTCACTGGGGGTGTATACAGACTCCGGAGGGGCTCCCACAGCCCAAGCGCTAAGCATGGAAACTCATGTGCTGCACGGAAAACTCACGTGCCATAATATCAATCCCTGGATCCGCACGTTCAACTCATGTGCTACGCGGACAACTCACGTGCTATGGTATCAATACCCGGATCGACACGGACAATTTACGTGCTGCATGGACAACTCACATGCCTCAATAAAATACCTTACAAGAGGCCCGGGACCTCACTCAGTCATGTACCTCTCTAGCCTCACCATCATCAACAAATAAGGGAAACACAGCCCACGTCATGTATCACAGCATATCAGCAAAATAATAGGGACTGAGGTAAACATGTACAATAATATATATGACTGAGTGCAAATAATGTGAGTATGAATAAAGCCTAAGCATGATCTCTAACATGAAGGCAAACAAGTTCAACAACAAATGAACACATAACCATAGATAATAGCCATTAGGCCTCACAGCCTCACGGGATGGACCAAGTCTCAATTCGTCACGATGCACACCCACATGTCTGTCACCTAGCATGGGTGTCACTTCCAAACAATCACGTGATGTCAAATCTCTGGGTTTATACCTTCAAAGCCAGAGTAAAAATTGTTACTTACCTTAACAACAAACAATCCTACTCCAGGATGCCCTCGTCTCTGGAATCGGTCCTCAAAAGCTCCGAATCTATACATAATCAGAATAATACTATATACATAGGCTAAAGAATCAAATTCCAACGAAAAAACTACATAAATAGGCCAAAAATCTGAAATCGGCCAAAACACGGCCCCCGGACCCACATATCGAAACCAGTAAAAAATGGCAGAATAACAAACCTAGTCCTCACCCGAGTCTAACGATACAAATTTCACCAAATACCGACATCAACTCGACCCTCAAACCTTCAATTAAAGTCTTGAAGATTTCTACCATTTTCAACCTAATCTATACCCATTTGAACTAAACAATCTTTCCATAAACCTTATTGATATGTATAAATGATACTATTACACCCAAATCCAAGAATCATACTCTTAATCACCCATCGTTACCCAAACTCGAAATTGAAGACTAGGGGTTAGAACCTTACATCTTGGGTGAAGATCTTGTAATATTTCCTTGTTGGATTTCAAAGCTTGAACAAGATCTTGATGAACAAAGCACTTGAGCTTTTTCCTCTCTCTAGAACACTCTCCCTTCTCTCTACAAATGTCAGATTTTTGCTCCAAAATGAGTCCCAAAGCCTATTTATCAAAATAGGTTCGGGTTATGAAAATAGAAGAATTAAACCTTTGAAACCAGGTCTGCGATCGCATAATGGACCGCAAAATGGGTATGCGGGTCACAAAATGCACCGCAAAATAGATGCCTAGAAATGGTCTTCACCGGACAAGTCTGCGACCATTTTGCGGTCGCATAACTACTTCTGCGATCGCATAATGATTCTGCGATCGCAGAATTGGTCGCAGAATCGCACTTTTCCAAACTTTGGTAATTTGGTCATAACATTTTGTAGGAATGTCCAAATGACAAACTGTTTGAAGTGTTGACAACTAGATACACAGACCACTCATGGGATAGGTAATACACCATATAACACTTCGTATCATGAGAGTTATGCTCATTTGAAGTTAGGTCTTGTGCGAACTCATTTGAAACTTTAGTCTTATGAAATTTCCAACTTCCAAACTTCTCGTTAACCATCCGAAATCATCCCGAGCCCATCGGGACCTCAACCAATATTTTCCACAAGTCATATATCACTACCCGAACTTAGTAGAACCTTTAGAACACCAAAACAACACCAAAACACCAATTCAACCTTGGATGCAAGCCTAAGAACTTCTAAACTTCCAAAATTCGCCAACGACGCCGAAACCTATCAAACCATGTTCGAATGATCTTACATTTTGCACACACGTCACAAATGGCACTACAAACCTATTCCAACTTCCGAAATTCTATTCTGACCACGATACCTAATTTTCCACTGCCAACCAAAATCGCTAAATTTCTAACTTTCGCCAATTCAAGCCTAATTCTACCAGGACCTCCAAATAACAATTCGGACACACTCCTAAGTCTATAATCACTCAACGAAGCTAACCGAATCATAAAAATCCAAGTCCGAACTCGTTTACTTATAAGTCAACTTCCGGTTGGCTTTTCTAATTAAGAGACTAAGTGGCACATTTCACTCCAAAACTACTCTGAACCCAAACCTACCAACTCGATACAACTCAACACACCGGAACAACACAACAACAAGCAGAAATGGGGAAAATGGGGCTACAAATCTCGGAACAACCGACCGGGTCGTTACATCCTCCCCCTCTTAAACAAACATTCGTCCTCAAACAAGTCTAACAGAAGAATATACCTGAAATCCCACCATCTGAAGCAAAAGTTTCTGGCCTGGCTAGGAGGGCATAGAAACGGGTCTGACCACCCCCTGATATTCCTCCCCCTCTCGGGCAACCCATAGCTGACTCGGCTCCGCCCTAGCTGGCTGAACTCCCCCCCTCGCTGGCTGGGCAGGTGGTGAAGGAACTGGTGTTTGTGCCGTCGGCCGAGTACTCTACTGTGGGGTCCCACCCAATAGCCTAGGGCAATATCTCGCAATGTGACCAAAATCCCCACACTCGAAACAGCCCCTCCTCTGACGATACTGCTACTCCTGATGCCCAAAATAATTACCCGATGATACCTGAGCAGGCGGGGCATAATGAGAACCCTGCGCTGGCAATGCACTGAATGATGACTGACTTTGCTGAAACTAGCCCTGCTGAAACTGACCTACCTGAGGAGCACCACTGAAACCATCCTAACCATGAGGCCTCTTAGCCTCCCTCCCAGCCCTCTCCTGACCTCGAACCATCTTAATCTGTCGAGCAATGTTGACAACCTCATCAAAGGTAGCCCCAGATACTCTCTCCCTGGTCAAAAGCAATCGAAGCTGAAAATTGAGGCCATCTATAAACCTCCTGATCCTCTATCGGTCTATGGGAACCAACCAGACCGCATGACAAGCTAACTCGGAGAACCGTATCTCATACTGTGTGAAAGACATCTCACCCTAGCGAAGCTGCTCAAACTGCCTACGCAGCTCCTCTGTGCGGGACTCAGGTACAAACTTCACCAGAAAGAGAACGGAGAACTGCTGCCAAGTAATGGGTGCCGCGCCAACAGGCCTACGCCTCTCGTAAGTCTCCCCCCATCTGAGTGCAGCCCCAGAAAACTGAAAGATAGTGAATGAGACCCCATAAGTCTCCAGAATACCAGCAATACGGAGTATCCTCTAACACCTGTCCAAGAAGTCCTGAGCGTCCTCTCTCTCTGTGCCACTGAAAGGTGGCAGCTGGAGTCTCCCAAACCTCTCCAACCTACACTGATCATCCTCAGGCATAGAAGGAACCACATAATCCTGTGCAGCTGCAATCGGATAGGCTGGTGGTGCCTCCGGTGTCTGAAGTCTCTGAATAACCTACTCGGGTGTGCGAGCGACAAGAGTCTGAATGCCTCCCCCAGCCTGAGAAGTGGCTGCGGCCGTCAAAATAGAGATCGCCTGAACAAGGCTGGTGCATGCTGTCAGAATCTGAGGTAGGGCCTCCTGAAGGCCTGGAATCACAATAGGCACAGGTGGTGCCTGAGCTGGTCCCGCAGGAACCTCTACTTCCGGGACCTGGTCCTGAGCGGGGACAACTGGAGGGTCTGTAGGTGCTGCCCCAGCTGCTGCGCTTGCAATGACTCCGCTCCTACCACGGCTTCTACCGCGGCCTCAGCCTCTCGCGGCCCGAACTCGTGGTTGTCCCTCTTGACCGGTAGCACAAGTCCTCACCATCTGTGAGAGCATGAATAACAGATGTTTAGTTACTAGAATATATAGGACGCACGACAAGTATCCAAGAATGCCTAATTTTCCTAAAGGTTCTGCAGCCTTTCGACGATAAGTACACACTCCTTCGTACCGATCCGCAAGACTCTACTAAACCCGCTCATGACTCACGAGACCTATGTAACCTAGGCTCTGATACCAACTTGTAACGACCCAAAATCTAACCATGGCCGTGATAGTGCCTATCATGTTACAAGGCAAGCCTATTTCCTAAAATATTACTACTAAATCGATTATAAGAATTTAATAAAATATTTCCAACATTTGAATTTTTCATAAACTAAATCAGCTCTAAATATAATTATAGAAAATACGGAACGAGCCCCAAACATCGGAGTGTCACTAAGTCATGAGTGTTTAAATCTATGAACTAAGAAATAAAACTGTCTAACTGTCAATATAGTCCAAAAGAAGAAATGATAAAAGGAGTAACAAGGTCCTGCAGACGCTAGCATATACCTTGCAGTCTCCAACGGTAGCCGGTTTGAACTCAATGATCGCTACGCTCTAACTCACCTGGATCTGCACATAAAGTGCAGGGTGTAGTATGAGTACAACCGACTCAGTAGTAACAGAAATAACTAAGGAACTGAGTAGTAGTGACGATCTAAGCAAAACAGTCAACTTATTTATTTTCACAATTTACAATAAACATGAATAAACAGGTAAATTCCATAAAACCAACAGATGCCACAAAGAAATCAACAGGCAAATGCAGCAACAACAAAAGTAAATGCAACCTCACTGCAATGTCACTCCATCACTCAGAACTCGGCACTCAACACTCAATACACTCAACACTCAATAGGTACCTGCGCTCAATGGGGATGTGTACAGACTCCGGAGGGGCTCCCACATCCCAAAAGCCAAGCACGGACAACTCAAGTGCTGCACGAACAACTCACGTGCCATAATATCAATCCCTGGATCCGCACGGTCAACTCACGTGCTACGCGGATAACTCACGCGCTATGGTATCAATTCCCGGATCCGCACGGACAACTCCCGTGCCTCAATCAAATACCTCACAACAAGCCCTCAGACTCATTCAGTCATATACCTCTCTAGCCTCACCATCATCAACAAATAAAGGAAACATAGACCAAGTCAAGTATCACAGCATATCAACAAAATAATAGGGACTGAGGTAAACATGTGCAATAATATATATGTCTGAGTGCAAATAATGTGAGCATGAATAAAGCCTAAGCATGATCTCTAACATGAAGGAAAACAAATCCAACAAAAAATGAACACATAATCATAGATAATAGCCATTAGGCCTCACAGCCTCACGGGATGGATCAAGTCTCAATCCCTCGCGGTGCACACCCACACGCCCGTCATCGAGCGTGGTTGTCACTTCCAAACAGTCACGTGATGTCAAATCTCTAGGTTTATACCCTCAAAGCCAGAGTTAAAACTGTTACTTACATTAACAACGAACAATCCTACTCCGGGTTGCCCTCGTCTCCGGATTCAGTCTCCAAAATCTCTGAATCTATCCATAATCAGAATAATACTATCAACATAGGCTAAAGAATCGAATTCCAACGGAAAAACTACATAAATAGGCAAAAAATCCGAAAATCGGCCAAAATCTGGCCCCGGGCCCACATCTTGAAACCAAGCAAAACTTGCAGAATAACAAACCTCGTCCTCACCCGAGTCTAACGATGCAAATTTTACCACATTCCGACATCAACCCGACTCTCAAATCTTCAATTAATGTCTTGAAGATTTCTATCATTTTCAACCCAATCTATACCCATTTGAACTCAACAATATTTCCATAAACCTTATTGATATGTATAAATGATACTATTACACCCAAATCCAAGAATCATACTCTTAATCACCCGTCTTTACCCAAACTCGAAATTGAAGACTAGGGGTTAAAACCTTACCTCTTGGGTGAAGATCTTGTGATATTTCCTTGTTGGATTTCAAAGCTTGAACAAGATCTTGATGAACAAAGCACTTGAGCTTCTTCCTCTCTCTAGAACACTCTCCCTTCTCTATACAAATGTCAGATTGTTGCTCCAAAATGAGTCCCAAAGCCTATTTATCAAAATGGGTTCGGGTTATGAAAATAGAAACATTAACCCTCCGAAAGCAGGTCTGCGGTCGCATAATAGACCGCAGAATGGGTATGCGGGTCGTACAATGCACCGTAAAGTCGATGCCCAGAAATGGGCTACACTGCACAAGTCTGCGACCATTTTGCGGTCGCATAACTACTTCTGCGATCTCATAATGATTCTGCGATCGCATAATTTGTCGCAGAATCATACTTTTCCAGACGTTGGTAGTTTCGTCATACCGTCTTGTAGGAGTTTCTAAATGACAAACGGTTTGAAGCGTTGGTAACTAGATATATATATACCTTTCATTTGATAGGTAATACACTATATAATACTTCGTATCATGAGAGGTATGCTCATTTGAAGTTAGCTCTTCTGCGAACTCACTTGAAACTTTAGTCTTATGAACTTTCCAAATTCCAAACTTCTCGTTAACCATCCAAAATCCTCCCGAGCCCATCGGGACCTCAACCAATATTTCCCACAAGTCATATATGACTACCCGAACTTAGCTGAACCTTTGGAATACCCAAAACAACACCAAAACACCAATTCAACCTCGGATTCAAAGCTAAGAACTTCTAAACTTCCAAAATTCGCCAACGACGCCGAAACCTATCAAACCACATCCGAATGATCTCCCATTGTGCACACACGTCACAAATGACACTACAAAACTACTCCAACTTCCGAAATTCTTTTCTGACCCCAATACCTAATTTTCCACTGCCGACCAAAATCGCCAAATTGCTAACTTTTGCCAATTCAAGCCTAATTCTACCACGGACCTCCAAATAATAATCCGAACACACTCCTAAGTGTAGAATCACTCAACGAAGCTAACCGAATCATAAAAATTCATGTCCGAACTCGTTTACTCATAAGTCAACTTCTGGTTGGCTTTTCTAACTTAGCTTTCTAACTAAGAGACGAAGTGTCTCATTTCACTCCAAAACTACTCCGAACCCAAACCTACCAACTCGATACAACTCAATACAGCTGAACAACACAGAAATAAGTAGAAATAGGGAAAATGGGGCTACAACTCTCGGAATGACCGACCGGGTTGTTACATCCTCCCCCTCTTAAACAAACGTTCGTCCTCGAACGAGTCTAACAGAAGAATATACCTGAAATCACATCATCTGAAGCAATAGCGTCTGGCCTAGCTATGAGGGCATAGAATCGGGCCTGACTACCCCCTAATCTTCCTCCCCCTCTCGGGCGACCCATAGCTGATTGGGCTCCGCCCCTAGCATGCTGAACTCCACCCCTCGCTGGTTGGGCAGGTGGTGGAGGAACTGGTGCTAGTGCCGTCAGCCGATTACTCTGCTGCGGGGTCCCACCCAACAACCTAGGGCAACATCTCGCAATGTGACCAAAATTCCCGCACTCGACACAACCCCTCCTATGACGATACTGCTGCTCCTGATGCCCAAAAGAATTACCCGATGATACCTGAGCGGGCGGGGCATAATGAGAACCCTGCACTGGCAATGCACCGAATGATGACTGACTCTGCTGAAACTGGACCTGCCAAAATTGACCTCCCTGAGGAGCACCACTGAAACCATCCTGACCACGAGGCCTCTTAGCCTCCCTCTCAGCCCTCTCCTGACCTCGAACTATCTCAATCTGTCGAGCAATGTTGACAACCTTATGAAAGGTATCCCTAGATACTCTCTCCTTGGTCAAAAGCAATTGAAGCTATAAACCGAGGCCATTTATAAACCTCCTGATCCTTTCTTGGTCTGTGGGAACCAACCAGACCACATGACGAGCTAACTCGGGGAACCACATCTCATACTGTGTAACAGACATCTCACCCTAGCGAAGCTGTTCAAACTACCTGTACAGCTCCTCTCTGCGGGATGCAGGTACAAACTTCTCCAAAAGGAGAACGGAGGACTGCTGCCAAGTAATGGGTGATGCGCCAATAGGCCTACGCCTCTCGTAAGTTTCCCACCACCTGAGTGCAGCCCCAGAAAACTGAAAGGTAGTGAATGACACCCCACAAATCTCCAGAATACCAGCAGTACGGAGTATCCTCTGACACCTGTCCAAGAAGCCCTGAGCGTCCTCTCTCTGTGTGCCACTGAAAGGTGGCAGCTGGAGTCTCCCAAACCTATCCAACCTACGCTCATCATCCTCAGGCAAAGAAGGAACCACATAATCCTATGCAGCTATGACCGGATGGGCTGGTGGTGCCTCCGGTGTCCGAAGTCCCTGAACAACCTGCTCGGGTGTGCGAGCAACGAGAGTCTGAGTACCTCCCCCAGCCTGAGAAGTGGTTGCGGCCATCGAGATAGAGACCGCCTGAGCAAGGCCAGTACATGCTGTCAGAATCTGAGCTAGGGCCTCCTAAAGGTGTGGAATTACAATAGGCACATGTGGTGCTTGAGCTGGTCCCGTCGGAACCTCTACTATTGGGACCTGGTCCTGAGCGGGGACAACTGGGGGATCTGTAGGTGCTGCTCCACCTGCTGCACTGACGATGACTTCGCCCCTACTACGGCCTCTACAGCGGCCTCGGCCTCTCGCGGCCCAAACTGGTGGTTGTCCCTCTTGACCGGTAGCACGAGTCCTCACCATCTGTGAGAGAATGAATAACAGATATTTAGTTACTAGAATTCACAGGACGCACAACAAATATCCAAGAATGTGAAATTTTCCTAAAGGTTCTGCAGCCTCTTGAAGATAAGTACAGACGTCTCCGTACCGATCCGCAAGACTCTACTAAACCCGCTCATGACTCGTGAGACCTATGTAACCTAGGCTTCAATACCAACTTGTCACGACCCAAAATCTAACCATGGTCGTAATGGCGCCTATCTTGTTACAAGGCATGCCTATTTCCCAAAATATTACAACTAATCGATTATAAGAATTTAATAAAATATTTCCAACATTTGAATTTTTCATAAACTAAATCAACTCTAAATATAATTATAGAAAATACGGACACGAGCCCCAAACATCGGGGTGTCACTAAGTCATGAGCGTCTAAATCTATGAACTAAGAAATAAAATTGTCTAACTGTCAATACAGTCCAAAAGAAGAAATGATAAAAGGAGTAACAAGGTCTTGCGGACGCTAGCATCTACCTTTCTGTCTCCAACGATAGCCGGCCTGAACTCAACTATCGCTGCGCTCTAACTCACCTGGATCTACACATAAAGTGCAGGGTGTAGTATGAGTACAACCGACTCAGTAGTAACAGAAATAACTAAGGAACTGAGTAGTAGTGACGAGCTAAGCAAAACAGTCAACTTATTTATTTTCACAATTTACAATAAACATGAATAAATAGGTAAATTCCATAAAAGCAACAAATGCCACAAAGAAATTAACAGGTAAATGCAGCAACAACAAAAGTAAATGCAACCTCACAGCAATGTCACTCCATCACTCAGCACTCGACACTTAGCACTCAATACACTCAACACTCAATAGGTACCTGCACTTACTGGGGGTGTGTACAGACTACGGAGGGGCTCCCAAAGCCCAAGCGCTAAGCACAGACAACTCATGTGCTGCACGGACAACTCACATGCCATAATATCAATCTCTGGATCCGCACGGTCACCTCACGTGCTACGCGGACAACTCACGCGCTATGGTATCAATACCTGGATCCGCACAGACAACTCATGTGCCTTAATCAAATACCTCACAACAGACACTCGGCCTCACTCAGTCATGTACTTCTCTAGCCTCACGATCATCAACAAATAAGGAAAACACATCCCACGTCAAGTATCATAGCATATCAGCAAAATAGTAGGGACTGAGGTAAACATGTACAATAATATATATGACTGAGTGCAAATAATGTGAGCATGAATAAAGCCTAAGCATGATCTCTAACATGAAGGCAAACAAATTCAACAACAAATGAACACATAACCACAGATAATAGCCATTAGGCCTCACAGCCTCACGGGACGGACCAAGTCTCAATCCCTCGCAGTGCACACCCACACGCCCGTCACCTAGCATGGGTGTCACTTCTAAACAGGCACGTGATGTCAAATCTCTGGGTTTATACCCTCAAAGCCAGAGTTAAAACTGTTACTTACCTTAACAGCGAAAAATCTTACTCCAGGATGCCCTCGTCTCTGGACTCGGTCTCCAAAAGCTCCGAATCTATCCATAATGAGAATAATACTATCAACATAGGCTAAAGAATCAAATTCCAACGGAAAAACTACATAAATAGGCCACAAATCCGAAATCGGCCAAAACCCGGCCCCCAGGCCCACATCTCAAACCCAAGCAAAAATGGCAGAACAACAAACCTCATCCTCACCCGAGTCTAACGATACAAATTTAACCAAATTTTGACATCAACTCGACCGACAAATCTTCAATTAAAGTCTTGAAGATTTCTACCATTTTCAACCCAATCTATACCCATTTGAACTCAACAATCTTTCCATAAACCTTATTGATATGTATAAATGATACTATTACACTCAAACCCAAGAATCATACTCTTAATCACCCATCTTTACCCAAACTCGAAATTGAAGACTAGGGGTTAAAACCTTACCTCTTGGGTGAAGATGTTGTGATCTTTCCTTGTTAGATTTCAAATCTTGAACAAGATCTTGATGAACAAAGCACTTGAGCTTCTTCCTACCTCTAGAACACTCTCCCTTTTCTCTAAAAATGTCAGATGTTTGCTCCAAAATGAGTCCCAAAGCCTATTTATCAAAATGGGTTCGGGTTATGAAAATAGAAAACCTAACCCTCCGAAAGCAGGTCTGCGGCCGCAGAATAGACCGCAGAATGGGTATGCGGGTCACAAAATGCACCGCAAAATCGATGCCCAGAAATAGGCTTCACTGGACAAGTCTGCGACCATTTTGCGGTCGCATAACTACTTCTGCGATCGCATAATGATTCTACGATCGCAGAATTGGTCACAACATCGCTCTTTTCTAGACTTTGGTAATTTGGTCATAACATCTTGTAGGAATGTCCAAATGACAAACGGTCTGAAGCATTGGAAACTAGACACATAGACCGTTCGTTTTATAGGTAATACACCATGCGAGTTATGCTCATTTGAATTTAGGTCTTATGCGAACTCACTTGAAAGTTTAGTCTTATGAAATTTCCAACTTCCAAACTTCTCGTTAACCATCCGAAATCATCCCGAACCCATCGATACCTCAACCAATATTTCCCACAAGTCATATATCACTATCCGAACTTAGTCGAATCTTTGGAACACCCAAAACAACACCAAAACACCAATTCAACCTCGGATTCAAGCCTAAGAACTTCTAAACTTCCAAAATTCGCCAACGACGTCGAAACCAATCAAACCACGTACGAATGACCTCAAATTTTGCACACACGTCACAAATGACACTACGAACCTACTCCAACTTTTGAAATTCCATTCCGACCTCGATACCTAATTTTCCCCTGCCAACCAAAATCGCCAATTGTCTAAACTTCACCAATTCAAGCCTAATTCTACCACGGACCTCCAAATAACAATCCCGACACACTCCTAAGTCTAAAATCACTCAACGAAGCTAACCAAATCATAAAAATCCATGTCCAAACTCGTTTACTCATAAGTCAATGTCCGGTTGGCTTTTCTAACTTAGTTTTCGAACTAAGAGACTAAGTGTCTCATTTCACTCCAAAACTACTCCGAACCCAAACCTACCAACTCGATACAACTCAACATAATTGAACAACACAGAAATAAGTAGAAATGGGGAAAATGTGTCTACAACTCTCGGAACGACCGATCGGGTCGTTACATCCTCCCCCTCTTAAACAAACATTCGTCCTCGAACGAGTCTAACAGAAGAATATACCTAAAATCACAGCATCTGAAGCAATAGCATCTGGCCTTGCTGGGAGGGCATAGAAATGGGCCTGACCACCCCCTGATCTTTCTCCCCCTCTCGGGCGACCCATAGCTGACTGGGCTCCGCCCCTAGCTGGCTGAACTCCACCTCTCGCTGGCTGGGCGGGTGGTGGAGGAACTGGTGCTGGTGCCGTCGGCCGAGTACTCCGCTGCGGGGTCCCACCCAACAGCCTAGGGCAATATCTCGCAATGTGACCAAAATCCCCGCACTCGAAACAACCCCTCCTATGACGATACTGCTGCTCCTGATGCCCAAAAGAATTACCCGATGATACCTGAGCAGACGGGGCATAATGAGAACCCTGCGCTGGCAATGCACTGAATGATGACTGACTGTGCTGAAACTGGCCCTGCCAAAACTAACCTCCCTGAGGAGCACCACTGAAACCATCCTGACCACGAGGCCTCTTAGCCTCCCTCACAGCCCTCTCCTAACCTCGAACCATCTCAATCTGTCGAGCAATGTCGACAACCTCATCAAAGGTATCCCTAGATACTCTCTCCCTGGTCAAAAGCAATCAAAGCTGTAAACCGAGGCCATCTATAAACCTCTTGATTCTCTCTCGGTCCGTGGGAACCAACCAGACCGCATGACGAGCTAACTCGGAGAACTGCATCTCATACTATGTAACAAACATCTCACCCTAGCGAAGTTGCTCAAATTGCCTGCACAGCTCCTCTCTGTGGGACTCAGGTACAAACTTCTCCAGAAAGAGAACGGAGAACTGCTGCCAAGTAATAGATGTTGTGCCATTAGGCCTACGCCTCTCGTTAGTCTCCCACCATTTGAGTGCAGCCCCAGAAAATTGAAAGGTAGTGAAGGAGACCCCATAAGTCTCCAGAATACCAGCAGTACGGAAACTAGACACATAGACCTTTCTTTTTATAGGTAATACACCATATAACACTCTGTATCATGAGAGTTATGCTAATATGAAGTTAGGTCTTGTGCGAACTCACTTGAAACCTTAGTCTTATGAAATTCCCAACTTCCAAACTTCTCGTTAACCATCTGAAATCATCCCGAGCCTCTCGGGACCTCAACCAATATTTCCCACAAGTCATATATCACTAACCAAACTTAGTCGAACCTTTGGAAAACCCAAAACAACACCAAAACACCAATTCAACCTCGGATTCAAGCCTAAGAACTTCTAAACTTTCAAAATTCGCCAACGATGCCAAAACCTATCAAACCATGTCTGAATGACTTCAAAATTTGCACACACGTCACAAATGACACTACGAACCTACTCCAACTTTCGAAATTCCATTCCGACCCCGATACCTAATTTTTCCCTGCCAACCAAAATTGCCAATTTTCTAACCTTCGCCAATTCAAGCCTAATTCTACCACGGACCTCCAAATAACAATCCGGACACACTCCTAAGTCTAAAATCACTCAACGAAGCTAACCAAATCATAAAAATCCATGTCCGAACTCGTTTACTCATAAGTAAACTTCCGGTTGGCTTTTCTAACTTAGCTTTCTAACTAAGAGACTAAGTGTCTCATTTTACTCCAAAACCAATCGAACCCAAACCTACCGACTTGATACAACTCAACACAGCTGAACAACACATAAATAAGTAGAAATGGGAAAAATGGGGCTACAACTCTCGGAACGACCGACCAGGTCGTTACATATTTTTGATATTTACATGGTGGAATAAGGGAGGATAGTGTTGTACGGTGGGATTAGGTTACGCGCCGCAACATATATATTTACTTATTATTATCGATATTTAAATGGTGAAATAAGGAGGATCATGCTGTACGGTGGGATCGGGTTGCATGCCGCAACTGTTTATGTGTTTGTATTTCTTGTTGTATTGTGTTGGCTTCGGTTCTTTCGCACGAGACTTTGAGGATTGGTATTCCCGTATTTTACTAGTTTTTCGAGGATTGAGTTATTTTCATTAGTTACTGCTTTGCTGTCATTTCCTGTTTTTCTTTCCTATTACTATTATTTTGGTGAATTGATTTTCAAGATGAATTTACTATGCTGAATCATTATCTCATACCCTGTTGAGTTGTTTTGTAACATAACAGTTTTAAATAAAAGAAATATTAACATGCTTACATGATGTGACTCTCAAGTTAAAACTCGTCGTTGCATTCGATACTTTACTATTTTTAATTGTTGTCATATTTCACTTTAATTGATTTCTCAACTTAATCTCCTTACCCTGTCTGATGTTTTTACTTTACTTAAAAAGAATTGTTATTATATTTTAATTTAATAAATTCTATATTAAATTCAGTAGCTTATCCGATGCTTTATTTTATTTGAAAATATTATTTTCTTCACACAAATGATTTCTAAAATATACTTATTTTCTCATTAATTTCCTACTTGGTTCAGAAACTGAAATTTTATTTTACGGTATATAAATAAATCTCTTGAACATCTTAATTAGCCTCTGACACGTATACCATATACTGGGTAGCACGTGGATTTTACCGTGCGGAAGTGATTTGAAAAATGTGGGCACAAGATGCCTTGTGTGTAAAGTTTGGAAATTGGGACATATGATCTTAGATTATGAGTAGTGGTATCTAAGATAATTCTTGTTAACATTCGTGCATTAGAAATGATTTGATTGATTGATTTGTCATCGATTTCCCTTGCTTTGACACATTCATATCTAACCTGTACCCCCGCTGTGTTGTTGCTTAATTATTTGGTTGTTTCTCGTTACTCGTCGTGCTCCTATTATTTTCACTGTTGATTGCAATTTGGAATCCTTCTACTATTAGCCTTAAATTGATGTAATTTCGTATGGACCAGTGTTGGATGGGTCACGCATTGTAGCGGGGCTATGTTGGGACATGATCCTTTACGTTAGATTCGTGTGTCTTGATCCTACTATGTGTGATAGGTTCATAGCATTGCGATGTAGTGGTACTTGTTGATCTAATGAGTGGTTATGAGTTTCTGCGCGTTGATTTCATCATCGGCAGTGTACAGAGGTTTTGAACAAGGTTTTATTTGATGAGGTTCATTACTGGTATTGGTTTTGTTTTAAGCAGCTACTGCGATCGAGAATTCTTGCTACGAGTGTGCGAGTTGTGTGGTATGTCATGTGATTACGACTTGGGTTATGGTTATGGCTTGATATAGCGTGTTCAAAGTTATACAGTGTGTGGATGCAATATTCGAGTCTTGTAAGCAATTTCGGATATTGGGAATTGAGTTCCAAGGTTTATGGGCTAAGGGCAACATAATAATCTTCAGTTATGTAGTATAGTCAGGCTTTCATGGTTTGGGTGACGTGGGATCACCCTCGGGTATGTGCACGGTAAGGTTGCACAGTGATTCGATGGCTTTGGAACGACTCTTGGCACGTTTGAGGACGAACGTATGTTTAAGTGGGAGAGAATGTAACGACCCAGCTAGTCGTTTTGAGCATTTGCATTCCGTTAAGCTATTTGAAGTCTTGAGCACCATCGAACGATGTATTATGACTTGCTTGAATCATCGATTTTGGTTATCAGGTTATTCAGAATTGATTTAGAAGAATGATTCTCAACTAGGATGCTTTAAGTTGGAAGAGTTGACCAAGTTTGACTTTTGAGTATTTGTCCCTGGATCAAAGTTTCGATGGTTCCGTTAGGTTCGGATGGTGATTTTGGATTTGGGCGTATTCCCGGATTCATATTTGGATATTTCTAGAAGTTTCAGCCCATCTTGGCGAATATTGGAAGGTTGAAAGGTTTGGCCGAGAGTTCATGTTTCTTCAGAACATGCTTCAACGACACAAATGCATTATCATGTTAATGGCATTATTATTAAGAAATAAGTAGTACTTGGTTTCTTGTATGAATATTTGGAATTTTTGTTTACTACGATTTTCCACACATCCTGAGAGCCAAGAATGGATTTCATACGTAGACATCATTTCTCATAATTATCTTTTGTGAGACGGGGGTACTGAAAAGATAGCGTACCATTATTTGCCATGGCTCTGATACCACGTTGTTGGGAAAAATAATAATCCCGCCCAGGAATAATATCTATGGTAAATAATAATAACACAAGAGAGTAACAACGACACCAACTCTTTTAATGATTAAATACAATACCCGAGTGGAGCAATATAACCACTATAATATTATAACTTAGTAGTGTCAACAGACTACTACAATTTTGAAAGACATAAAAGTTTTCATTTAAAATGCCTCACTACAATATTACTCACACTCACTATTTATCTTACAGACTACAATCTGTGGATTACTCTCTTTACCTTCGATTGCTTCCCTCTTAGTTTGGTGTAATTGAAATGAAGAATGGAGGACTCTATTTATAGTAAGAGATGCCATCCAACTACAAAGAAGATGGCTTGCTGTTAATTTTGTCCTATAATATTTCAACAAAATTAGGCACCTCCCATTTTCTTCAACAAAGTTAGGCATCTCTCATACTACCTCTGTTCCAGTTTATGTGAACCTATTTCCTTTTTGTTCCATTCAAAAAAGAATGACCCCTTTCTAAATTTGGAAACAATTTTGCTTAAACTCTCAATTCTACCCTTAATGAGAAGCATTTATAACCATACAAATACTCTGGGGCCCTTTTTGAATTGTTTAGGACCAGATATTCCAAAAGTCTTTATTTTTTCTTAAACTCCGTGCCCAGTCAATTAGGTTCATATAAATTGGAACGGAGGGAGTATCATTTTTCTTCATTTCGTTTTTGTTTTTCTTTAATATGAACCCCACAATATATACCCCAAAAGTAAGTAAGGACGTAGGTAAAAGAATATAGCTAGTTTCCAAATACAGTATAAACAATAGGATCGGTTTCCACATATTGTGTGTGAAATATCTACATACAAGACTTCTTCTATTGAACAGAGAGAATTGAGAGTAATATCAAGTATAAACACTAACACAAATACGGAGATTGAGAGTCAAAATGAGCGTCCGCCAACTCTGGAGACTAATGGTGGAATATCGTTCTTCAGAACATGCTTCAACGACATAAATGCATTATCAGGTTTATGCCATTATTTTTAAGCAATAAGTAATACTTGGTTTCTTATATGAATATTTGGAATTTTTGTTTACTAAAATTTCCCACACATCACGAGAGTCAAGAATAGCTTTCATACGTAGACACTATTTCTCATAAATATCTTTTGTGAGACGGGTTATTTGCCATGGATTTGATACCACGTTGTCGGAAAAAATAATAATTCCGCCCAGGAATAATATCTATGCCAAATAATAATAACACAAGAGAGTAACAACGACACCAACCTTTTTAATGGGTAAAATACAATATCCGAGCGGAGCAATATAATCACTATAATAATACAACTTAGTAGTGTCAAGAGACTACTACAATTTAGAAATAAATAACACTTTTTATTTAAGACACCTCACTACAATATTACTCACACTCACTATTTATCTCACAGACTACAATATGTGAATTATTCTCTCTAATTTCTATTGCTTCTCTCTTATTTTGGTGTAATTGAAATGAATAATGGAGACCTCTATTTATAGTAAGAGATTGGTTTGCTGTTAATTTAGTCCTATAATATTTCAACAAAATTAGGCACATACCATTTTCTTCAACAAAGTTGTCAGCAAAGTTAGGCACCTATCCAATTTTTTCTTCAACAAAGTTAGGCACCTCTCATTTTCTTCAACAAAATTGTGCACCTCTCATACTATCTCCGTTCCAGTTTATGTGAACCTATTTCCTTTTTGGTATGTTCCAAAAAGAATAACCCCTTTCTAAATTTGGAAATAATTTTACTTAAACTTACAATTCTACCCTTAATGTGAAGCATTTATAACTAAACAAATACTCTGGGGCCCTTTTTGAATTGTTTAGGACCAGATATTCCAAAAGTCTTTATTGTTTCTTAAACTTCGTGCCCGGTCAAACAGATTCACATAAATTGAAGCGGAGGGAGTACCATTTTCCTTCATTTCTTTTTTTGTTTTTCTTTAATATGAGCTCCATAATATATACCCCAAAAGTAAGTAAGGACGTAGGCAAAAGAATATAGCTAGTTTCCAAACACGGTATAAACAATAGGATCGGTTTGGCACTCAAATTTGTACTCCTTTATTCCTTTCTATTGTTAACATTGTGTGTGATATATCTACATACAAGACTTTTTCTATTGTCCTGAGAGAATTGAGAGTAATATCAAGTATAAAAACTAGCACAAACATTGAGATTGAGCGTTATAATGAGCGTCCGCAACCTCTGGAGATAATGGTGGAACATCTTTCTTCAAAACATGCTTCAACGACACAAATGCATTATCACGTTAATGCCATTATTTTTAATAAATAAGTAGTACTTGGTTTCTTGTATGAAAATTTAGAATTTTTGTTTACTACAATTTCCCACACATCCTGAGAGGCAAGAATGGCTTTCATACATAGACACCATTTCTCATGAATATCTTTTGTGAGACGGGGGTACTGAAAAGATAGCGTACCATTATTTGCCATTGATCTGATACCACATTGTTGGGAATAATAATAATCCCGCCCAGGAATAATATCTATGGCAAATAATAATAACACAAGAGAGTAACAACGACACCAACTCTTTTAATGGGTAAAATACAATATCCGAGCGGAGCAATATAACCACTATAATATTACAACTTAGTAGTGTCAAAGGACTACCATAATTTTGAAAGAAATAACACTCTTTATTTAAAATATCTCACTACAGAATTACTGACACACACTCTTTATCTCACAGAATACAATATGTGGATTACTCTCTCTAACTTCTATTGCTTCTCTCTTATTTTGGTGTAATTGAAATGAAGAATGGAGACCTCTATATATAGTAAGAGATGCCATCCAACTACTACAAAGAAGATGGCTTGATGTTGAATTAGTCCTATAATATTTCAACAAAGTTAGGCACCTCCCAGTTTTTCAACAGAGTTGTCAACAAAGTTAGGCACCTATCCTATTTTTTCTTTAACAAAGTTAGGCACCTCCCATTTTCTTCAACAAAGTTAAGCAACTCTCATACTACCTTCGTTCCAGTTTATGTGAACCTATTTCATTTTTGATCCGTTCCAAAACGTATGACCCCTTTCTANAGGACTACCATAATTTTGAAAGAAATAACACTCTTTATTTAAAATATCTCACTACAGAATTACTGACACACACTCTTTATCTCACAGAATACAATATGTGGATTACTCTCTCTAACTTCTATTGCTTCTCTCTTATTTTGGTGTAATTGAAA
>AWOL01S0120589.1:7445-19958 GCA_000715115.1 Nicotiana otophora
CTCCAAAACTAGCCAAACAATGTGCAAACCAATAAAAATATACTCTAATACTTATAACAAATCAATTTAGACAAATTCCCAACTCTGCTCGAAAAGTCGATAAAGTCACCCTCGGGCCCACATGCCCGAATTTCAAATTTTTTTGAAGATAACCATTACCCATAACATCACGAACTCAAATATATAATTTATTCTCAATTTCATGCCCAAATTCATTGTAAGAATAAAAACAATATCAATTTCTAGGTTTTTCTTCAAAATCCCAAATTTCTACTAATTTTCATATCTAAATTCATATATAACCTCTGTATTTAACTCACAACTAGTAGAAATCACTTACCTCATGATTGACGATGAAAATGGCGCTCTAAAATCGCTCCTAGGTCGGCTCCCATGGAGGAAATGAGATAAAAATGGCCAAACTCCTGATTTTTAAAAGAACACTGCCCAGTCCGACCTTCTTCGCGAAAGCGGCAAGTCCCTCGCGTTCGTGAAGCATTACCAGCTCGAGCTCAAAAACTCCCTTTCGGGAACGCGATGCTATACCAAGCGAACCTTCGCGAACGCGTTGCACCCTTCACGAACGCGAAGGCTAAAATTCCCATAGGCCCAGTTTCTCCTTCGCGAACGCGATTCCCAAATCGCAAACGCGTAGCTCAAAAGTCAGCCGCCAACAGATCCTTCTTCGCGAACGTGGGAATACTTTTGCGTTCGCGAAGAACAAAACCAGACACCAGACATCAGCCGCCATAACTCAGCCCAACTTGGTCCGAAACCATCCCGAAACACACCCGAGGCCCCCCGGGACCCCGTCCAATCACACCAACCAGTTCCATAACATAACACGGACTTGCTCGAGGCCTCAATTCACATAAAACAACATCGAAAGCATGAATCGCACTCCAATTCGAGCTTAATGAACTTTAGAACTTCAAACTTCTATATTCGATGCCGAAACCTATCAAATCAATTCCGATTGACC
Source organism: Nicotiana otophora (assembly GCA_000715115.1). Classification (NCBI taxonomy): domain Eukaryota; kingdom Viridiplantae; phylum Streptophyta; class Magnoliopsida; order Solanales; family Solanaceae; genus Nicotiana; species Nicotiana otophora. Next base: position 8,428 of record AWOL01S0120589.1, read on the forward strand.
TCACATTTTGCACATAAGTCATAATTGACATTACGGACCTACTCCCACTTCCAGAATAAGAATCTGACCCCGATATCAAAAACGTTCACTCCCGGTCAAACTTCCAAAAACCTTCAACTTCCAACTTTCGCCAAACGACACCGAAATGACCTACGGACCTCCAAATCCACATCCGGACGCTCTCCTAAGACCAGAATCACAATACGGAGCTATTCCGAGGCTCGGAATCCTAAACGAACATCGATAACATTAAAATACACTTCAACCCAAATTCATAAAATTCTTTCAAAATGCCAACTTTCCATAATAGGTGTCGAAATGCTCCTGGGTCATCCAAAGCCCCATCCGGACGTACGCCCAAGTCCAAAATCATCATACGAACTTATTGGAACCTTCAGATCCCGTTTCCGAGGTTGTTTACTCAAAAGTCAAAACTTAGTCAATCTTTCTAACTTTAAGCTTCCAAAAATAAAGATTTCTTTCCAAATCAACTCTGAACTTTCCAAAATTCAATTCCGACCTCACGTGCAAGTCATAATACCTGAAGGGAAGCTACTCAAGGCCTCAAACCGTTGAATGATGCGCTAGAGCTCAATACGACTGGTCGGGTCATTACATTCTCTCCCACTTAAACATACGTTCATCCTCGAACGTGCTGAGAACTGCTCCGGAGTTGTCCAAAATCATTGTTTAACACCTCGTGCACCTACCCGTACTACCACAATCAAGTTAAGTACATTAGCTCGAGCCAGTCTGTAGATCTTCCCTTTTATTTAGTTAAATAAGCCTTTGAGCCAAATTCCAACTTTCGAAATTCTCTACCAAGCATGTTCCCAACATACGAACACCGTATCAATCACTACACACTGTACCAAAACATGATTATATCCTTTAATGAATTCACACCATGCACCGCATAATTCACATGACCATAATAACATCCTCTGACTATAAAACTGAAATTCCACGAATTCGATGCCCACAACATACCTCATGACGCATGTAAGTCATGTTCCAACTTTCATAATACTGCCACGATGGAAAAGATATGTAGAAATTCATAATCACCCGTCGAATCAACAAATCATTGAGTCTCTCCTCCTGTCAAGAACCATCACCTTATCCTGAACTAAATAACGATATTTGCTCTTTAATATGCCTCATATAAATCCGATCGCACTGATCCCAGGTCCAATAATCTCGTTTCACCCAGTACAAGCTGCTCTGACAATAATCCACCGTAAATACTATCTAAGATTTCATATGACGCCATCAATGCGCCAACAAGCTACAACTTGAATATGACACATAAGGAAGAATGAACTCTGGAAAAGAACTATCCAGCCCGCGTAACGAATAAAACGGCCATCAAATACTATGAGCCTTTCCCAGAGGTAAGCAACAGGACACTCAAAAATAAATATAAGGAACCGTGCTTGACATCTCACTATTGCGGCGTGCAACCCGATACAATGTGACATTGTTGCGGCATGCAACCTGATCCAAACATGACAATATTGCGACATGCAACCCTATCCACACGACATACCTGTGGCGGTGTGCCACCCGATCCAAACAATATACCTATGGCGGCGTGCCACCCGATCCAAACGACATACCCGTGGCGGCGTGCCACCCGACCCTCACATAACGATCAAAAGAAAACACAGATCAAAATCCGCAAGTCAATGCACAACGCCCCATCCACAGAACACCATTCCCAGGTGACATTAAAGAAAATGCCCGCTTACTCTGGACATCTAAATTCACCCCTGCTCATCCGAGTTCGTGACATTCTATCAACACCGAACCATAACCTTGACCTTCAACTTCCAGTCCACATGCTGCTCACTGCACCTATCATGGCGATATGCGATAATACATGCATTCATCGTAACCTTTGAACTACTAGCAGAATAAAACACTTCATTGGCTAGTAACCTTTCACTTACTCCTTTCAGAAGAACCATTGCAACACACAACTGAGCTCCCAACCACCGAAAATACAAGCCTCTAGTCACGATCTAAGCCGCCATAACTCTTCTAGAATTCATTTACACCACAAGACCATCTGAATCAAACACTTCCCAAATACATCAAGTTGTAATGGTTGCCGAGCTCACATGTACAACCATAAACCACATGTATAACTTAACACACCGAAGGAACTTATCATGGCCGCAATCGTGCTAATTCAACCATTACCAACCGACCCAACTTCTTCTAATTTATTCTCGACTTACCTTAGAAATAATAATAGCTCCATTCATAAACGTAACGAACTCAACAACATTCCTCCCGAGTGACCCACTTCACAAGACCCTCTTGTCTCAATACCCACGAACCATCTCATGCCTTCCTCATGGGCACAATGGCATCTCCAGCAGGTACACCTATTCTACAAGACATTCCGCGAATCCGAAGCTATTTCTTCCTTTCCTCCAATACTGCACTGCATGCCAAATGATAACATAGAACATTCCAAGTCCTTAGGTACTGTACTTAAATTCTTGAACTCACTAGGACCACCGTTGAGAGTAACCTACTCTGACTTGGTCCCGAATATAAGCCAAACTCTAGTGCGTTGTTAGCAAGTGAACACCCTATCAAAGAAGCACCCGACTGAATTCATTTCCTTGTATATAACCCCTACAAGAAGCATAAACTCTGAGTCTTCCCAAAACCTGAACATGAATCGATAAGGCCAAATATAGCATGCATTCATCAAGTCCTTTGCTCGATTTACCCCCTGATATTCTCTTTTCTTAGTCATAAACGATCCACCAATGCACCGATACTCAGAAACCGCGCAAGCAGACAACCACGCGATCCAATCGTAGACGGTGGGCTCCCCCACTTAGATTTTAAGCTACAATCACATAATCCTAGAGCCCACAAAGATTCCTCCTTCTCAATTACCATGATCTTTCATCCTCTAACTCGCCAAATTCCTTGAAATCTTTTGTTAAACTTTTCATGAACATCCCAAATAATTAGCCACAATTACAAATTTGACCTTCTGTCGAGTAGTAAGTGGAATTCTTCATAGAAACCTCAACATCACGCCACCGCTAACCTGCTCACAGGAGATAGCCCGCCTGTGAAAATTCACTGCCGACATCTTCCAACGACGTTGCACTGGGTACAATTACTACGAAATCAGTAAACCCACTTGAGCCCGTGCTCACTCACCAGCTGAACAAGTCCGTCTATTCGCCATTGAAATCAACTGAAAAGTCCCTCAATACATTCCAAACTCGAAGTCATGTTGCATCCAAACAAAATTCGTGGTCCTAATCACTGTCCGTCACGATTCCCAAATTGCTCTAAACTTCCCTCAAGGCGTGTGACTATCCTACCACAAAACCCATATGCTACTCTGCCACTCTCCCACTTTGGCTAAACTCTCTCCTTTAAGCAACTACTTGACTTCTTCTTTTCATACGTGACCTACTAGTGATTCAACCACTGCAAGACTCCTTCTACCATGTCCTTCCTAATCCTTCACTGCCCAAATACTGCCTCAAAGCAAAATCAATCTTTGTGGCACCTGATCTTACCAATTGCTACCAACTCTAAGCCTCCTCGAAGATCATCTTTCCCGAGCCATCAACATTAGAAACACCGATTTGATCCCAAAATTGCTATACACCGCTATCTCCGACATCCGCTTCTTAGGCACCATTTCGCAACACCCTGCCCCGTAGGCAAATCAAAGAGGATATAACACTAGCGAATCTTAATATGTTCAAACAAGGACAACTACATCGTATCACAAATGAGAAATTCCATCACGCTTGAAAATACCAAGTCTCGTCATTTCATCAACCAAGGCCTGAACATCCATAGTCTAATTGCCTTTCCTCTACCGGAACTAAATATTGAACCTCTAGGCCGTGAACTTAGAAATCCTCCTTTCAAGTCATTCTCTGTCGCGATCCATAAATAAGCACCCTACCATTACACCAACACTGTGCAATAACAACGCACGAATCATCATAACAATCAGTGCCCAACTTCAAACCATGGCAATACTGATATTGAGCTGAAACGACAGAGCATCCTTCTGCAAGGCGACAACAATAGCCCAATCAAATATGCAGGGAGAAACATCCTGCACCACATCTGCAGTACCATTACAATTGCTTGATTCCCAATTGATAACCAGTGCTGAACATCGCATAAGATTGAGTAGGAAGGAAATAAAGGCATAAGACTCAAAGGAATCAAATCGCACGATGAGGAATCAAGAAGGGAAGTGCTCCTAACAGCCTTGTAGCCTCTCGAAGATAAGTACAGACATCTCTGTACCGATCCGCAAGACTCTACTAGACTTGCTCATGACTCGTGATACCAAAATGAACCTAACGCTCTGTGCCAAGCTGTCACGATCCAAAATCCACTAAAAGTCGTGATGGCATCTAACACCGCCGTCAGGCAAGCCAACAGTGAATGATTAACTTAATTACTCATTTTAGTATTTTGAAATCAAATTTTTCACCAATTAAATAGTAAGAAATAGAATTTATGGGGTAAACGATGGTATTTACACGAACCACAGTAATGAACCACCCTTAGGAAACCCCAAAATTCGGTATCACAAGTGCATGAGCATCAACTAGGAAATATAATAAAATACAACATCTGTCTGTAATACAAATTAGACAGGAGAAACATAAATAACTCTGATGGAGACTCTACAGGCTACAGATCGTAACATGAAATACAGCTCACGGTAAGTCACCGCAACATCCGCGCCTCTGCGCCCAAAAGACCACCGGGTATATATGCACTTGCACAAAATATGCAGCAAGTGTAGTATGAGTATGTAAATCAACACGTACCCAGTAAGTATCTAGCCTAACCCCGGAGGAGTAGTGACAAGGGGTCGACATCGACACTTACTAGAGGTCCAGTTAAATAAATAATACGATAATTCATACAATTGTAAAGTACACAGCAATAGGGGAGAAATCTAAAGTTTCATAATGTTCCAATTATTTCTTTTAAGCATAAATTTATCGATCATGTATCCTACCTCAATATCTCAGAATAAATTCCAAGTGTCAATACCAACCAGATAAGAAATACCATAAAATATCGGCGTCAGTGAAAAGTTTATCTCGTGAATATTCGAACTACCAGCGGTATAACGCACGATTCTGCCGAGGTCGTTCGGCCCGATCCAAAGTAGTGTGTACACTGTCAAGGGTCGAACGACACGAACCAGAGATGCACCTTTATATACTGCCGAGGCGTTCGGCCCGCTCCACAAGAAAGGAAGGAATTTATCCCATTCCAAGAGATACTACCGAGGCGTTCGGCCTGCTCCACAAGAAAGGAAAGAAGTTTTCGAATCACAAGATACGCGCTTACAATAAAGTACATGAGCACAATAATAAGTACATTTATTTACATTTATCGAATACATTAGCAACAACTCAGGGTATTAAAGCTTGACCTGATACTTTTATTTCTAAATCAATTTCAGTTATAATTTAATTAAATAAGCCAGTAGAACAAGTTTAAATAATTCAATTATTACAGGATAATGTCCTAAATCTACCCGGACATAGATATGCTTTAGCTACGTACGGACTCTCATCACCTCGTACATACGCAGTGCCCACAACTAGTTGCACATAACAATAAATATCACCTAGGGGTAGTTTTCCCTCACAGGGTTAGACATGAGACTTACCTCGCTCCGAAGTTCCATAACCGGCTCCATCGCCGCTCTAACACCTCAAACTGGTGCCCGTCGCTCCAAAACTAGCCAAACAATGTGCAAACCAATAAAAATATACTCTAATACTTATAACAAATCAATTTAGACAAATTCCCAACTCTGCTCGAAAAGTCGATAAAGTCACCCTCGGGCCCACATGCCCGAATTTCAAATTTTTTTGAAGATAACCATTACCCATAACATCACGAACTCAAATATATAATTTATTCTCAATTTCATGCCCAAATTCATTGTAAGAATAAAAACAATATCAATTTCTAGGTTTTTCTTCAAAATCCCAAATTTCTACTAATTTTCATATCTAAATTCATATATAACCTCTGTATTTAACTCACAACTAGTAGAAATAACTTACCTCATGATTGACGATGAAAATGGCGCTCTAAAATCGCTCCTAGGTCGGCTCTCATAGAGGAAATGAGATAAAAATGGCCAAACTCCTGATTTTTAAAAGAACACTGCCCAGTCCGACCTTCTTCGCGAACGCGGCAAGTCCCTCGCGTTCGTGAAGCATTACCAGCTCCAGCTCAAAAACTCCCTTTCGCGAACGCGAGTCACTGCTTGCGAATGTGATGCTATACCAGGCGAACCTTCATGAGCGCGTTGCACCCTTCGTGAACGCGAAGGCTAAAATTCCCATAGGCCCAGTTTCTCCTTCGCGAACGTGATTCCCCAATCGCGAACGTGTAGCTCAAAAGTCAGCCGCCAACAGATCCTTCTTCGCGAATGTGGGAATCCCTTCGCGTTCGCGAAGAACAAAACCAGACACCAGACATCAGCCACCACAACTCAGCCAAACTTGGTCTGAAACCATCCCGAAACACACCCGAGACCTCCCGGGACCCCGTCCAATCACACCAACCAGTTTCATAACATAACATGGACCTGCTCGATGCCTCAATTCACATCAAACAACATTGAAATCATGAATCACACCCCAATTCGAGCTTAATGAACTTTAGAACTTCAAATCTCTACATTCGATGTCGAAACCTATCAAATTAATTCCGATCGACATCAAATTTTGTACACTAGTCATAATTGACATTACATACCTACTCCCACTTCCGAAATTAGAATCCGACCCCGATATCAAAAAGTCCACTCCCGGTTAAACTTCCAAAAACCTTCAACTTCCAACTTTCGCCAAACGACCCCGAAATGACCTACGGACCTCCAAATCCACATCCGGACGCGCTCCTAAGACCAGAATCACCATACGGAGCTATTCCCAGGCTCGAAATCCCAAACGAACATCCATAACATTAAAATAAGCTTCAACCCAAATTCATGAAATTCTTCCAAAATGCCAACTTTCCATAATAGGTGCCGAATTGCTTCCGGATCATCCAAAGTTCGATCCGGACATACACCAAGTCCAAAATCATCATGCGAACCTATTGGAACCTTCAGATCCCGATTCGCTACAAGAATTCGGATCTATTGTGGCTACCTAAGTCGCTACAAAAAGATAGAAAGTCGCCGCTAAATGTATTTACCAGCGACCTTATGGTTGTTATCAGTGCAACCGTTACTGAATGTCATTTGTGACGACTCCTTCAAGTAGCCACAAAATCTATATTTAGTAGCGACAAAAGGCGCCACAAAAGATGAACAAATTCACCACAGAAGAATGATCCACAAAAAAGAATTTAGGGAGGTCGCCACTAAATAGTGACTTTTATGTAGCCACCAAAGCAATTGTACCTTCAGTGGCAACTCTCATCGCCACACTAGCTTGAGGATTGTGACTGTAGTTTCCACGAATGCAAACTGTTTTTGTGACAAAATTAAGTCGCCACTAAAACGTATTCTTTCAATAAGTGCAATGGCCAAATTTCTAATAGGTTTCTAGGGGTAACCTAGCTTTCTGAAATTAATATACATGTATATTTGTATCAATTGCCTACCAATATTAAATGCATCCATCCAACAAACACAATAATATTTCGCAAGCCGAATACTTACTTTTATTACTAATAAGTCAATGAAATACACTACGAACTACATCATTGTCATTATCAATGTACACATATACATATGACCAAAAAACAATTAAGTGCCTTCAAACTCCTCGGTCGGTGCCATATTTATGATTTGTTTAAGAGCCTTGTCCCTGTAATTAATGAAAAAAATACAAAATCAGTGTGACAATGTCATAATTTAATGATGATAGTAAACTGTAAAAAGAGTGACCACAATAAAGATTGCCAAACACAATTAAGAAAGCAAAGAGACAGCATGACTAAGCAAAGATATACAAAATAGTTTGATCCAGGCGCACAAAATTCAGAAATTCAAAATTGTCAAACGATGCCCATGATCTAAACTCTACTTATGCAGATTCTTTTTGTGGTGATAGCTGAGATCAAAGGGTACACCCTTTATAAGCAACAAAAAGTCTAGACAAAAAGGAATTCTCAAAAGTCATATACAGCGAGAATTTGTAAAGAAATACAAGTCTCAAAGTAGTAAATTTATTTAAAAATATCATTAATCCTAGTTTCATTAAACATATATTTGATACTTCATTAATCACAACTTAACAACAGAAAGAAAGATTAGTCAACAACCACTAATGTATCTACCACATGACCATAAGTATAGTTGGTAGTTCCAAAGCCTACTTCTCGAGCATTATATCTGTGGCTTGCACATCTTAGTCAAACAATGTAGGACAATTGATAACTGATACCGTGAATAGAGGACTAAATTTGTTATTATAATTTTTATTAATACTAAGAACTTAAATATATTGTTATTTTGTAAATAGAGTGGGTTACTTCTGTAACTAGTTGTGTTTAGTATATTAATAGGATAGTAGGTGGCAACATCTATTTGGCTTTGTAACTGTACATTTTTGTATATATTTAGGCTTACATTAGCATGCACAGAGAAGTCCACAAGTGGAGAGGCAACTGCATATATTAAGATCAATACTTTGCTTAGACACTTTGCACCAGCTATTAGACTTTTCCCTCTGTACATTGACATTTTAAAGTATGATCAATTTCTCAACACACTTCCATTTTCGAGTGACAAGGCAACTACAATTTACTTTAGAGGTAGTATTTTCAATACAAATGACATCTTTAAGGAAATAATACACAACTAGTTCAAGGACTTCTTCGTGCATCATCACATCTTACTTTCAACAGAAGCAGGAATTAACACAGTTACGAGCAAACTCTAGAAGCAACGATTAACCTGCATTACCTTTTTTACAGTAAGGTCAAAGTCTTCAAGTGCACCATAGGCGAATCCATGAATTGCATACGTCCTGAATGATTCTGTTTTTAGAAGAGATATCATCTAATTCAAAATACTTCTACTATTTGATAAGAACAGAGAAACATTAGCCAGCAACCTATGGGTTTAAAGTTACTAATATTCATTTTGCTCAATCAAATTGTTATACTCACCTATGAGAATTTTATATTTATCTGTTCTTCAGTATGAGGAACACATAATTAGAAGCCCCAAAATCATATTGAGGAACACATAATTAGAAGCCAAAGCACAATTTCACCTAATACAACTTAGCTGTTTGGTGTTACTGTCCTATGTGGAAGCAATTCAAGTTCCAAAAACACTTGATCTGGTTGTACTTCAATGCTAAATCAGAACATGAAGCAATGACTCTTGTATTACTTGTAGAAAATTAGTTCATAAAATAACTAGTTCAGTGGCTACGGATTTATAATCCTTGTATCTACTATTTGGGGATACATATTACGTTTGTAAAGATCAACAATGAAGAAAAGCTGATCTTGTTGCCCTCTTGTCATTATCCTATGAAAATCTGAAACGTAAAATAAAATAAATTCTTGAGTCAACTTCTTAGGTGATATGCTTTCTACCAACAATGCATTGTTTGCCCCAATCAAATCTCACCCTTGGAAACAAAGATTCGAATTCGATAGCAAATAGAATACATTTCTAGCTTCACGATGAAACCTAAGATACCATAATAAATTTGCAATCTAATTAAAATATAGAAAGAAATGAAGAAGCATAAACCTTATGTACAAAAAAAAATATTTACTGACACTATTTCACGGGCAATAGGATTTGTAAACTACTCAGAACATAGAAAGAAATGAAAAGAACAAACACAAAATATTCTTACCCAAGTTTAAGTTTGAGTAATAAAAAAATTGAAGTAGGAAGAGATGGACCTTTTACAATTTTGGCATTCTGGAAAAAAACAAAACTCTTGAAGCTTCAACCGAAGCTCTTCAGGTAGACACCATCAGCCACTGCTGGGTTTCAATGCGCACCACATTAGCTCTCAAAAGTTAGATCTTGAGAGGAAACAAAGAAACATACCTGATCTATGTTAGTGGGATAAGCAAATCGACATGTGAGTGAAGAGAAAGGGTAAAATACCTCATCTCGATATTGCTTACAACGTTAATGAGCTCCGATGGGGCTTGTTTATCCCGAATGATGCAAAGATTTTGACCAATTGTAGGCTGTAGCTACGCCATGGCAAGAGGAGTTGGACAAGGTTTAGGGTTCTAAGTCGGAGACGATTTAGGGTTCTTTGTGTTGGGTTCTCTTCTCTCTGGTGTGAATTAGTGAATCTCACATATCTAGGTATTTGTAAATGTGGTGGTGAAGTTGAAGTCAAATGAAAAGAGAGGCGTGAGACAGTTGGATTTGAAGAGATTGGGGCTAATTGGACTTAGCAACTTTTGCTTCATTACTCAGTTTTTACTTTTAATTTTTAATTTTTGTACAAAAGATACAGAGGCGACTGTGTCGCCACAAGAGCTTTTTCTGTGGCGATTTCTAAAAGGTCGCTACAATACCTTTCTGAACCTATTTTTGCCTTTGCGAAATTAGAGCATTTGTGTCAACTTAAGTATAGTCGCCGCTGAATGTTTTCTTTCAAAGGCGACTTCGACAGTCGCTACTACAGGTATAACTTTTAGTAGCAACTTACGTGAGTCGCCACAGAAACCATGACTTTTGCGGCGACTATATAGGTCGCTACGAAAGGTCGCCACAAAAGATCACTTTTCTTATACTGATTTCGAGGTCGTTTANGAGGCGACTGTGTCGCCACAAGAGCTTTTTCTGTGGCGATTTCTAAAAGGTCGCTACAATACCTTTCTGAACCTATTTTTGCCTTTGCGAAATTAGAGCATTTGTGTCAACTTAAGTATAGTCGCCGCTGAATGTTTTCTTTCAAAGGCGACTTCGACAGTCGCTACTACAGGTATAACTTTTAGTAGCAACTTACGTGAGTCGCCACAGAAACCATGACTTTTGCGGCGACTATATAGGTCGCTACGAAAGGTCGCCACAAAAGATCACTTTTCTTATACTGATTCCGAGGTCGTTTACTCGAGAGTGAAACCTTAGTCAATTTTTCTAACTTTAAGCTTCCAAAATTAGAGATTTCTTTCCAAATCAACTCCGAACTTTCCGAAATTCAATTCTGACCACACGTGCAAGTCATAATACCTGAAGTGAAGCTACTGAAGGCCTCAAACCGCCGAATGACGCACTAGAGCTCAAAACGACCGGTCGGGTCGTTACATCAAATACTCAAAAGTTAAACTTGGTCAACTCTTCTAACTTAAAGTTTCACTACTAGAAATTCGCTAAACACTGACCAAAAAAACCGATCAAAGTTAGTCGGTTATGGCCAATTACCGACCAAAACGCGATCATTAGGGCGTGGACGGTGTTTTGATGGTCGGTAGCTTACAACGACCATCTGACAAGTTTAAGTACTTACCGACCAACTTTGGTCAGAAACATATTTTATTAA